>PVKP010067406.1:0-21401 GCA_004027715.1 Plecturocebus donacophilus | reverse complement strand
CCATTCCCCCCATCAGCTCCCCTTCTTTCCCAGGGTCTCCCTCCATAAAAGCCAGCCTCCCCATGACAAGCAGCACAAAGAGACAGAAGGAAAAGTGTTCAGTGTTCGAGGACTGCCCAGTTCCCAGCCTGGCAAAATCCAGCCTCCCTGAGGTCAACTTACACCCAGCAGTTTTACTTTGTAGAGCTCCATCTTTGTAATGTCCTGTGGCAGAACTCGTTTCTGTATTCGTCAGGATTCTGTTCTGTTGGAAACTGAAGTAAAATAAGCATGGGCAAAAAGAGATGTTTTCAGCTCAGGTGTTAAGTCCAGAAGAGGACCAGCTTCTGGAGTGAGGGGCTCAGTCTAGGACAGGCATTATGAGAGTTTTCACTGTACAGAAACCAGAAAGACAGACTCCATCCCTCTCCATGGATTCCTTTCTGCATAATCTCTTGCTTCTAAAACACAGTGAGAGAAATTCTCCAGGCCAAAAATGCAGTAGAGGGTCTTTTTACAGCAACAGAAATGCTGTATGGCTTACCCCGTACGTGGGGTGACGATGGCCATAGGATAGAGATCCTGGAGATCCAGGCAAAGAACTGAGTTGGAAAAGGAAGCCACAAATAGAACAGCGAGAATAAACACTGTAAATGCTGCGAGCCACAGCTACTCTGGATAAGGTATCACAGGAGTGCACTGCAATGCATTGAGGCTGACAAGCCGGGGATCAGGAAGACTGCTGGTAAATAATCTTTCTTTTTTTTTTTTAATTTTTTTTTTTAAAAAGACGGGGTTTCACCATGTTATTCAGGCTGGTCTTGAACTCCCGACCTCAGGTGATCCGCCCGCCTTGGCCTCCAAAGTGCTTGGATTACAGGCGTGAGCCACCACGCCCGGCCATCTTTCTTATTTTCTATAAGGAACTTGGAAAACTTACACAGAGAGGTGTGACAACAGCAGAGAAAACACTGGAACAAAGAAGCGAAGTGAAAGCAAATATGTTCAGGATTAGTCACTGGGAAACCAAAACCAAGTTTTCTCCCAGAGAAAAAGGGAGACTCGGGCATCCCCTTGGAGGTCTGGAAGCTTCCTGTCCGTCAAGTGGATTCAAGGGTATTTGGTCAAGGATCATGTGTTTATGAAGCAGGAACGGCCACAACATCTCTCGAACACCGAACGGGGAAGGAAGTGGTGATTTATCCGGCTGGGAGCTGCAGCAGGTGAAAATACCTTAACAGCTGACCTCCTTGACAAAGAAAATCTTTTCCCTTTTAAAGGCTTACAATTCTAGAAATTACATGTGAAGGGGTCTTGATCCATGAAGTAGGCGTGGGGTATGTAACTAGGTAGGGCTTTGATGGTGTTTAAGCAAAAACAATGCCTTGCGGAAAGATTCCTCCATACTATGCCTGCCATCTACAGGAGTGGGATTAAGGGTGGCACCTTGTCTGCCAGCCTTTATTTCTCCTGTTGAAATGCAATGCAGAAGCCTCCAGGGAAGGGCTCTTAGAGGCTTAAGAGGATTAAGGGTCTCCTTCCTCATTTACAGCTCAGAACAACTACACACAGAACCAGAAACCACCTGCCTCCCACACGTTCAATGGGTTGTCCCAGAGACCGCTCCCTTATGTGAAGCTGATGCTTGTCTTGTGTTGAATTTAATACAGTCACAAGAAGCCTCGGGTTACAAGGAGCTTGCTTTTTCTCTCTGGAAGCGGTCTTCAAAGTGTTGAACAGCCTGTATGGCTCAACCACCGACCCTTCAGTTCAGCCACTAAAGCAGGAGCGGTGATGAGAAACAGACCTCTAGGGCATAGAACTAGGAAGGAAGGGGTGATTTATTCGGCCGGGAACAAGGCGGCATAGCTGCCTAATAGCCGAGCTCGTCTAACAAAGAGAAGGCCTGCCTTTATATAGGCTTACAGCTCTAGAAATTACACATGAAAGGGCTTGGGTTTATAGCTTTAGAAATTACACGTGAAAGGGTCTTGGTTCATGGAGTAGGCGTGGGGTATGCGGCTTAGGTGGGAGTGGGAGTTTGATCTTGTTCAGGTAAAAACAGTGCCTTCTGGAAGGATTCCTCCGTACAGTGCCTTCGATCTACAGAAGAGATTGTGGTAACCAGCAGGAGTCTTATTTTACCCTGGCCAATGGCGCCAAACAATCCCCCTTCTGGCTGATTTCTAGTTTCTCCTTTGAAATGCAATGCAGAAGGCTGAAGAGGATTAGGGGTCTCCTTCCTCACTGCCAGAGGTCTAGGATACCCTGGTGTTCCAGGTTCTACCCCCTCGGTTTCTGCATGATGTTGAGGTCTGGAGGGGCCAGGAGATCCAACATGCAGCCATATACCCACCAGAGTATCTGAACTGATGTATACCAGCATCGCAGGCCCTCATTCTCCTCATGGAGCACATGCAAAGTAAATGCAGCCACTGAATCAGAGAGAAGAACCCCAGCTAGCAGCCTTCTGTCCTCACCATGAGCAGTGCCTTCCAGAACCACCCCAGGGTGGAGGGCTGAGAGGTGGAAAGGGAGCTGGAACCTCTCATGTCCACACATGCATTACCTCAGGGATTTCACTCAGGGATGGAGACATCTATTCAAGGTTTACAGATGGTCAGAAAGAACAAGAATTTGAACCCAGGCCTGTGATGAAGCAGGGACCACCTTTTAGGAGCCTGTGTCACCGCCCCCAACTCTACCACCAAGCATGGAAACAAGGGAAACCTTGAGTTCCTTCCAGGGAAATTCCAGAAACTCACCTCCCCTGAGAAGTAAATGTAACTTGTTAGGCATGAAGGTATTAGTCCAAAACAATAGCCAAGGAAATTAGAGTCCAGAGATGTTTGCTTTCCCTTTAGAAACATCTTAACATCTTAACACACATTATTGAGTTTGTCATTCAGAAACCTGGACCCCCACCTGGACCCCCACAAAATGGATTTGCTGGCCTGCAGACCTCAGATAGGGGGAGCTGAGGGCTGCACTCAGACAACCTTCCTATGTTTTAAATTTCTTCTGGAGGGACCTGAAGAAATTTAGAGCTAAATGTAATAGCTCTAAATCTAATACTCTGTTCTGGAGTCTCCCCCAGAACAGACATAAGAAAAAGTTTAACAAGTACCCTCTATTTCCCAGGTCTGTTCTTTTTCTGTTGAGTAACTATTTGCAGTAAAAGTTAAGTAAGTTCCTGTTTTCCCACTGATAATGTATACCGAAGGTCATAAGCCTTGCCTATGTTGCAACAGCAGTCACGGCTTAATAAACTGCCATTGTTCTGCCTCTGTAAGCTCCTTTCCCGCCTTGCAAGTTTCGGGCCACTGAATGCCTAATCCCCTTGGGTCACATGCAGAAAAGTCAAGCCCTGTCTATGTTCAGAGCTCAGCCTTGGCATGCTAATCCGCTGAGCTGGTGACCACCTTAATAAAATCCTCCTGTTTTGCCCATGGGTCTCTCTGTTCCTCAATTCCCAAAACATCCTAGGTAAATATGCTTTCTCCCATTTTTCTTCAAATGCATACCACTGCCAGTCTGTTTCTCTTTATCCCAATTTTGACAAAGACATATGTATTAAAAAAATACATTTTTAGGACAGGTGTGGTGGCTCATACCTATAATCCCAGCACTTTGGGAGACCCAGGTAGAGGTATTGCTTGAGGCCAGGAATTCAAGATCAGCCTGGACAACACAGTGAGAACTTGTCTACACAAAAAAAAAAAAAAAAAAAAAAAAGGTCAAATTGGTGGCTGAGGTGCATGGATCATCTGAGGTCAGGAGTTTGAAACCAGCCTGACCAACATAGTAAAATCCCATCTCTACTAAAAATACAAAATTAGCTGGGTCTGGTGGTGCATACCTGTAATCCCAGCTACTTGGGAGGCAGGAGAATCACTTGAACCCAGGAGGCAGAGATTGTAGTGGGCCAAGATCATGCCATTGCATTCCAGCCTGGGCAACAGGAGTGAAACTCCATCTAAAAAAAAAAAAAAAAGAAATAACATGTCTTTCACAAAAATCTTTCAGAAAATAAAAAAGGATAGATCATTCTTCAATTCCTTCAATAAGGCCAGGGTTACCCTGATATCAAAGCTAGACAAACACACCAAAAGATACAAAAATTACAGAACAGTATCTCTCACAAATATAGATGCAAACATACTCAATAGCCAAATTGCTATATCTATAAGATATTAGCAAACAAAATCCATCCACATATACAAAAGATTATATACAATAACCAAGTATGATTTATCCCAGAAATGCAAGGTTGGTGTGACATCCAAAAATCAAGTAATGCTTTCTCTAGTGTATGGTGAGGTTTTAAAAATTAATTAAAAACAACAACAAAACCCCAAAATGTAATGCACTAGATTAATAGATTAAAAGACATCACATCATCATCTCAATATATACAGAAGCATTTGACAATAGCCAACATTCATTCATGGCAAAAACTCTGAACAAACCAGGAATACAAGTAAACTAGTAACTTCTTCAATCTGATGGAGGGCAACTACAAATAACCTACAGTTAACGTAACGATGAAAGATGGAATGTTTCCCACTCAAGATTAGGAAACAGGCAAGAATGCCTACTCTTACCACTTCTATTCACCACTGTACTAGTGGTCATAGCCAGGGCAACGTTAAAAGGGGGAAGGGGAAGAAAGAGAGACAAAAGTAAATTAAAGACATCAAGAATGAGAAGGAAAGGTAAAACTATATTTGCAGACCATTGATCTGTATGCAGAAAATCCCAAGTAATCTACCAAAAAATTTTACTGGAATTAATAAATGAGTTTAGCAAACAAGGTTCAGGATACAAGGTCAATATGTGAAAATCAATTATATTTCTACATACTAGTAATAAACAATGTGAAAATGAAATTAAAGAAACAAAGTTTTATTCACAATAATACCAAAGAGAAAAATACTTAGAAATGAGTTTATTTTTTATTATTATTATTATTATTATTAATTTTCAGATGGAGTTTCACTCTCGTTGCCCAGGCTGGAGTGCAATGGTGTGATCTTGGCTCACCACAACCTCCACCTCCCGGGTTCAAGTAATTCTCCTGCCTCAGCCTCCCATGTAGCTGGGATTACAGGCATGCACCACCATGCCCAGCTAACTTTGTATTTTTAGTAGAGACGGGGTTTCTCCATGTTGGTCAGGCTGGTCTTGAACTCCCAACCTCAGGTGATTTGCCTACTTCGGCCTCCCAGTGCTGGAATTACAGGCATAAGCCACCGTGCCCAGCCTAGAAATAAGTTTAAGGAAAGAAATGCAAGACTTACAATGAAAACTACAAAACTTTGCTCAGAGAAACTGAAGACATTCTAAATTGGAGCAAACTACAGGTCATGGGACCTTTACAGCCCCCTGTTTGTTTTGTAAGGAAAGCTTTATTGAAACACAGTTTACAAATGCTTTTACAGTAAAATAGCAAAGTTGAATATAGCCCACAATACCATAACTATTTTTACTCTCTGGTTCTTTTGCAGAAAATTTGCTAATCCCTGATTTAAATAATCCCATGTGCATAAATCCCCAAATTTATTCATAAATTCATGCCAATTTTTTAAAAAAATTAATGTCATTCCTAAGAAAGTGAGTCCAGCTGGGCGCGGTGGCTCACGCCTGTAATCCTAGCACTTTGGGAGGCAGAGGTGGGTGGATCACCTAAAGTCAGGAGTTCAAGACCAGCCTGGCCATCATGGTGAAACCCCATCTTTAAGAAAAAAAAAAAAGTGAGTCCATGCAAATACTATGAAATCAAGGGAAAAACTAAAAATAAAAAAGTCATTCCTGGCTGGGCACAGTGGTTTACACTTGTAATCCCAGCATTTTGGGAGGTCAATGCAGGTGGATCACCTGAGGTCAGGTGTTCAAGACCAGCCTGGCCAACATGGCAAAATCCCAGCTCTACTAAAAATTCAAAAATACAAACATTAGGTGGGCATGGGAAGACTTTGTCTCAAAAAAAAAAAACACAAAATAGTCCATCAGGTTTTTGTAGAAATTGGTAAAGTTTTGCTAAAATTATATAGAAATGCAAATAGGATAGCCTAAATATTTTGAAAAACAACAAAGTTAAAAAAATTTATACTATCCAATTTCAAAACTTACTATTGTTAAAGAAAAATTGTGCAACAGACACTTGTCAAAAATGTTAAGACAGATTTTATTCAGACTACTGTAGCAGAGGAGAGATACTTCAGCATTAACTGAGCTCTATTGAACCAAACCAGAGGCAGGAGAGTTTTTTTTTTTCTTTTTGAGACAGCGTCTTGCTCTTGTCACCCAGGCTGGAGTGCAATTGCACAATCTCAGCTCACTGCAACCTCTGCCTCCTGGGTTCAAGTGATTCTCCTGCCTCAGCCTCCCAAGTAGCTGGGATTACAGGCTCCTGCCACCACGACCAGCTAATTTTTGTATTTTTAGTAGAGATGGGGTTTTGCCATGTTGGCCAGGCTGGTCTTGAACTCCTGACCTCATGATCCGCCCTTGTTTCCATGCTTGGTGGTAGTCTCAGCCTCCCAAAGTGCTGGGATTACAGGCAGGAGCCACCGTGCCCTGCCAGCAGGAGGCTTTTTAAATGCTAGGGTGTGGCCAGGCACTGTGGCTCATACCTGTAATCCCAGCTCTTAGGGAGGCAGAGGCGGGAGAATAGTTTGAGTCCAGGAGTTCGAGACCTGCCTGAGCAATATAGTGAGCCCCTGTTCTCGACAAAAATGAAAAAAAAAAAAAAAGACAAAAAATAATGCTAGGGTGTGTTAAGGGAAAAGTACTGAAGGGTGCTAGTTGAGGGGAGGGAGGTTTGGTCAATGAGCACATTGACCAGATTATAAACTGGTGCTTATCAATAGGCCAGCACTGAGCCTATCCTATTACCAAGATTGGGAGACAGAGGCTCTGTACTACTTAACAATTACATTTCAAAGGACTCCCAGGTCCTTGGGAAAAACATTCCTGTGTTCTAGAAGATATATTTCAAAGAGACAAAGAAAAGATTTCTAATTGTCAGTTTTCTAAAGCAAATGCTTTAGGAAAAGGGGATTCAGGGGCCTATATTCAGGTTTTGCCTGGAACAAATTATAAATTCTTTGGGTAGCATTGAATTTTATTAGGCAGAGACTTAAGGGGGGCTAAGGTCATTATCCTAAGGATGTGCCCATGAGCTGTTAGAAATGATGGTAGTGTTTGTTCGAGTCTCTTAGTGTTGGAGGTGGATTTGTGCTGAGAGTCTACAGTTTTCTTTTTTATTTATATTTTACTTTTTATCATTTATTTTTTATTTATTATTATTCTCATTATTTTTTGCCTTGCACCCTCTCTAAAAGGCTGCAGTTTTGGGTTTTTTTTTTTTTTTTTTTGAGATGGAATTGCACTTTGTTGCCTAGGCTGGAGTGCAGTGGCACAATCTCAGCTCACTGCAACCTCCAACTCCTGGGTTCAAGTGATTCTCCTGCCTCTGCCTCTTGAGTAGCTGGGATTACAGGTGCGTGCCACCACGACTGGCTAATTTTTGTATTTTTTTTTTAGTAGAGATGGGTTTTACCATGTTGGCCAGGCTGTTCACGAACTCCTGACCTCAGATGATCCGCCCACCTTGACCTCCCAAAGTGCTGGGATTACAGGCATGAGCCACCACATGCCATCCAGAGTCTGCAGTTCTTATAGGCCAAGACTGAGGCTTAATTCAAAAAGGGGCTTAGAGGAACCTGATTAAAGTTTGGTCAGGGAGAACTTTTATCACTACAAAGCCACAGCAACCAAGACAGTGTGATACTAGCATAAAGGCAGATATGCAGATCAAGGAAACAGAGAAATTGAGAGTCCAGAAAGTGTAAGAATTAAAGAAAGAGGGAATAAACACAAAAGGTGGCTTGCTAGTTAAGACATGTTTATCTTAGCGAAAACAAACCTGAGAGGAGCGTTTCGCCAACTTAGGTAAGAGGCACACTTTTTTACAGACTAAGAGTTTTTAAGGATTTAGGGTGGGAGAGTTTATTAGAGGCTTGGAATGCTTTTGTGTGTGTATGTGTGTGTGTGTGTGTGTGTGTGTATGTACTTATTTGGGAGGGAGAGTTGTGTTTTTGTTTTTATACAATTTTTTGCAGTTGCAGGTAGACCCCTCAAGTTTGCTTTTAGCTTTTTAATTTTAGTGCACCTGAAGGGAAAGGAATGTGCTTATTAAGGCCCACTGTTTTACTGAGGCTCATTGTATGAGCGTGAAGTTTGGCAGTTACCCAAGAGACATTTTCCCCACAGTTTTTTGTGCCCAAGCTGTTTCACTTGTGTTTTACTGTCTGCTTTTTCTGACTGCTTGTAGTAGAAGAGAAGTGATTTCTTTGAAATGTATGAGGCTAGGAGGTGAAGTTTGGCAGTAACCCTAGCGACTTTTTCCCCACCAGTTTTTGTGCCCAAGCTGTTTTTTGTGTTTTACTGTCTGCTTTTTTTTGACTGTTTGTAGTTAGAAGAGAAGTGATTTCCTTGAAATGTATGAGGCTAGAAAGGGAGCTGGAACTTGAAGTGGCGGTGTTTGTCGGAGAGGATGGTGCTCCTGCTCTGTCAGAAGGAAACCCGACATTTGTGGTCAGTTGATTTTGACATTTGGCAAATATTGACTGAGCCCTTATCGCCAACCAAGCATGGTACTGAGTACTGGAATTAGTGAGATAGTTTATATAAGGTTTCTGTCTGAAATATACTGTTTTGTAAAAGAATATTTTGTGTTAAGAGAAACCTGGCAAAGCATTAAGCAGTCATTGATCTGCCTTCAGTTTTTCCACTTTTAAAGTAAGAGAGTTGAACCAAATCATTATTCTCAAACTTTCGAATTCATAAGAATCAACCAGAGAACCTCTGAAAAATACATATTCCTGGGACTCTACCATGGAGAGTATAATCTCATAGGTCTGGAGCCCTGGAATCTGCCTTTTCAGTGAGGCATGTTTGCTGAATGAAAGGATGGATAAAAAAATTAATAATAAATTTCTGCATAATCCAGTATTCTCTTTTATATTTCTAGAAGACATTTCCTTAAATCTATTAGATCCTGGGAATCTTTTAGGTGGGCATGATTAGAGAGCTTTTAGATTGCCTTCATATATATCTGGCATATTTGAGTCTTGTATCAAAACAACAGATTGGTAAGGCTGGTGTCATTAAGTAAATAGTCTTGGATAGAAAATGCAATTTATCTAAGTTTAGATCTCCTCAATGGTCAGCATTCAGAAGTTTAAAGAGCACAGGCCTATTTAAAAAAAAAAAAAAAAAAAAAAAGAGCCGGGTGCAGTGGCTCACACCTGTAATCCCAGCACTTTGGGAAGCCAAGGTGGGTGGATCACCTGAGGTCAGGAGTTCGAGACCAGCCTGGCCAACATGGAGAAACCACATCTCTATTTTTAACAACAACAGAAAGATAAAGAGCACAGGCTAAGTTCATCAGACATAACTGGGCTCAAATCTTGGCTGTGTCACATATGACCTTTGACAGGTAACAATCTTTTTGGACCTGTTTCCTCATTTGTGAACTGAGTACATTTGTGGCTAGTCCTGAGGCTTGTTGAAGTCAAAAGAATACAGGTGAAACTCCAACTCATTGCACCCTATACACATCACATGTCTTTCCTTTCGTTCTGACCCTGAGTCTGATGTCTTTCCCAAAGTATCAAAGAGCCGCTCTAAGGGATGTGTCTGGCAGCTTGCACCAAACAAACTTGTGTATGTCAACAGCTGGGAAACTTTGACTTTCACAAGAATGTCAAAGCAAATGGACACACACACACACAGACAGGGATGTACATCTTTGTGTAGGTAAGTGTATTCAAGAAGGCAGGCGGGGAAAGAGATATTCTCTTCCTCAAGTTTTAAGCAACCTAAGGCAGAATTTCAAGTACAGAAAGAGAACTTGGGAGATGAATTCAAGCCTGTGAAGCCTTTGGTTAGCTTAGGTAACAATGAGTTAAACATCTTCAGTGTGTTATAGCTTCCTCTCCATCGCCTTTTTTATGGTTCTACAGGGCAATTATACCCGTCGTGCAGATGGGCATGCTTAATGACCTTTGAGGTGCCTAGTTTAATATGAACTCAAATCCAGTTCTCCTTTTTCCAAAATCATATTTCCTCTCAAATCCCATCCTGCTTCTTCATTCTATTCAAGTGCCTGGAGATCTCCTTCCCTCACACTGTTTAAAGTCATGCCCCAGATCTCACCACAGGGAAATGAAGACATCACAATCCCTAAGATCCAGGCCACACTCCTGAAGTCTGGGGTGGACACCAAGAACCATCCCCAAAATTCAGAAGAAGTGAAAATGGCATTAGAAAGGAAACTTTCCCTTTTCACAATATGGCACCAAAAGCGAGGAAGGAAGGAGGAAGCCTCTGTCCCTCTTATTTATTTATTTTGAGACAGAGTCTTGTTCTGTTGCCAGACACCAGGCTGGAGTGCAGTAGCACCATCTGGGCTCACTGCAATCTCCACCCCCCAGGTTCAAGTGATTCTCCTGCCTCAGCCTCCTGAGTAGCTGAGACTACGGGCATGCACTACCATGCCCAGCTAATTTTTGTATTTTTAGTAGAGATGAGGTTTCACCATGTTGGCCAGGATGGTCTCGATCCCTTGACCTCGTGCTCTGCCCACCTCAGCCTCCCAAAGTGCAGGGATTACAGGTGTGAGCCATCGCACCCGGCCCAAAGCAAAGGCTTTAAAGGCCAAGAAGGCAATATTGAAAGGTGTTTACACCCACAAAAAAAAAAAAGAAGTAGAAGATCCACACATCAACCCACCTTCCCGAGGCCCAAGACACTGTGACTCTGGAGGCAGCCCAGATATACTCGGAAGAGCGCCCCCAGAAGAAATAAGCTTGACCACTAGGATATCATCAAGTTTCCCCTTTTCTGCTGACCACTGATCAGCCATGAAGATGCTACAACACAACACACTTTTGTTGATTGTTGATGTTACGCTAACAAGCACCAGATCAAACAGGCTGTGAAGAAGCTCTATGGTATGGATGTGGCCAAGATCAACACCCTGATTCGGCCTGATGGAGAGAAGAAGGCATATGTTCGACTAGCTCCTGATTACATTGCTTTGGATATTACCGACAAAATTGGAATCATCTAAAAACTGAATCCAGCTGGATAATTCTAAATATATGTATATATTTTCTCTATTTAAAAAAAGAAAGAAAACTTTCTGGGACAGGCACGGTGGCTCACAACTCTAATCCCAGCACTTTGCGAGGCCGAGGCAGATGGATCACCTGAGGTCAGGAGGTGGAGACCAGCCTGACCAACGTAGTGAGAGCCCTTCCCTACTAAATACAAAACAATTAGCTGCGTGTGGTGGCGGGTTCCTGTAATCCCAGCTATCTGGGAGGCTGAGGCATGAGAACTGCTTGAACCCAGGAGGCGGAGGTTGCACTGAGCCAAGATTGCACCACTGCACTCCAGCCTGCGTGATACAGTGAGACTCCCACCCCTCCCCCCAAAAATGAAACTTTCTCTGCCAGACAACAGTTTCTGCTTGTTGTATTTGTTGTGCCATTAACATGCGTGGGGTGCAGACACAGCCTCCTTTCTCCCGGATTGAGCCCACACAGTTCCCTCAGCACAGGCACCCTTTGGTCCCATGCTCACAAAGTCCGGTTCCTCCCTTGGCTGAGCACAGCGCCACAGGATCTAGCCCTCTATTGCCTTCTCCAGGCATCTTTACCTTCCCACCCGCCACACTACCAGAAAAATAAAGTAAAAAGTCAATAAAGACATTTCTTTATCTGATTTGTCTTAAAGTCAAAAGGAGGAGGGACTAAGGCAGATCAAAATTTAGTTTGTCCTACAGTCAAAAGGAGGAGGAAGTAAGGTGGATAAATATTTAATTCATTCTACAATCAAAGGAGGAGTGATTAAGGTAGATACATAAAGATAATATTTCAGGTAGATAAACATGAAATCCTGTGTTTATTTCCCACAGACTAAGTGCACAATAATGGGCGGGTGTCCACAGGATTAGTCAAGAAGTTCTGCCCTGTCCTCCCACCCTCCTCTCCCTTTGGTGCCCCTGGACTCAGGAAGGGTGCTTCCTGCAGTGATTCTGAAAGGAATGACTTAGGCTGGAGGCATTGACTCAGGCCTGTAATCCTGGCACTTTGGGAAGCCTAGGCAGGTGGATTGCTTGAGCTCAGGAGTTTGAGATCAGCCTAAATATGATGAAAACTTATCTATATAAAAAAATACAAAAATTAGTGGACGTGGTAGCATATACCTTTAGTGCCAGCTACTCGGGAGGCTGAGGCAGGAGCATCACTTGAGCCCATGAGGTTGAGGCCACAATGGAGCCATGATTGTACCACTGCATACTGGCCTGGGCAATAGAGTGAAACCCTGTCTCAAAAATAAGTAAAATTAAATATTTAAATGCAGAATTTAATCTAATCACAAGGAAACTACAGACAAACCTATTATACAAAATAACTGGCCTAAACTCTTCAAAAATATCAAGGCCGTGGAAGATGGAGAAAGGTTGAGGAGCTATTTCACATGAA
Source organism: Plecturocebus donacophilus (assembly GCA_004027715.1). Taxonomy (NCBI): domain Eukaryota; kingdom Metazoa; phylum Chordata; class Mammalia; order Primates; family Pitheciidae; genus Plecturocebus; species Plecturocebus donacophilus. The sequence goes on along the minus strand of PVKP010067406.1, from coordinate 8,862 downwards.
AGATGATTAAAGAAATCTGATGACTAAATGTAATCTGTGATCCTGGACTTGAACATAGAATATTGGGACAACTGGTGAAGTTTAATATGGACTATGGATTACATAATATTATTTTATCAACATTGAGTTTTCTGATTTTTGATAAATGTTCTGAGATCGTGTAAAAAGAAAGTTCTTGTTCTCAGTAACTCCACATCGAAGTGTTCATAAATGAAGGGACATGATGAATGCAAATTACTCTTAAATTGTTTTAAAAAAAAAAAAAAGTGTGTATAAGTGTGTATGTGTGTCAGGGGTTGGGGAGAGACAGAGACAGGTGCTGGGTACAGCGGCTCAAGCCTGTAATTTCAGCACTTTGGGAGACCAGGCAGGCAGGTTGCCTGAGCTCAGGAGTTCAAGACCAGCCTGGGGAACATGGCAAAAGCCTATTCCTACAAAAAATACAAAAATTAGCCAGGCGTGATGGCACGTATCTATAGTCCCAGCTACTTCTGGGGCTGAGGGGGAAGGATTGCTTGAGCCCAGGAGGTCAAAGCCGCAGTGAGCAGAGGTTGCACCACTGCACTCCAGTCTGAGTAACAGAGCAAGACTGTTTCTTTCTTTCTTTTTTAATAGAGATGGGGTTTTACCATGTTGGCCAGGCTGGTCACGAACTCCTGACCTCAGGTGATCCACCCACCTCAGCCTCCCAAAGTGCTGGGATTACAGGTGTGAGCCACCACACCTAGCCAAGACTGTTTCTTTAAAAAGAGAGAGAGAGAGAGAGAGAGAGAGAGAAGAAACTATAACTCAAATGGAGCGAAATGTTAACAGCTGACAAATCTGGGTGAAGGATATATAGTTTTTTGTTTTAACTATTCTATAACTTTTCTGTACCTGTGAACCTAGATCAAAATTAAAAGTTTTTAAGGGTCTTCTCCTAGTCAGTAAGCACATGAAAAGATGTTCAATGACCGGCAACAGTGGCTCATGCCTATAATCCCAGCATTTTGGGAGTCTGAGGCAGGCAGATCACTTGAGGTCACAAGTTCTTGACCAGCCTAGACAATATGGTGACATTCCATCTCTATTAAAAATACAAAACTTAGCTTCCGCCACGGCCGCCATTGTAGAGCAGCAGCCATGGCTCTTCGCTACCCTATGGCCTTGGGCCTCAACAAGGGCCACAGGTGACCAAGAATGTCAGCAAGCCCAGGCACAGCCGCTGCGGGCGTCTGACCAAACACGCCAAATTCGTGCGGGACATGATCCAGTAAGTGTGTGGCTTTGCCCCATATGAGTGGCGCACTATGGAGTTACTGAAGGTCTCCAAGGACAAAAATAAGCTGGACATGGTGGCAGGCGCCTGTAATCCCAGCTACTCAGAAGGTCGAGGAAGGAGAGTTGCTTGAACCTGGGAGGCGGAGGTTGCAGTGAGCCCAGATCACACCACTGCACTCCAGCCTGGGCAATAAGAGTGAAACTACATCTCAAAAAAGAAAAGAAAAGATGTTCAATATCATCAGGCATTTAGGAAATTAGGGAAAAGCAAATCAAAATCACAATGAGCTACCACTTCACATTCACTGAGAAGACTACAGTCAAAAAGATAATAGCCTGTGTTGATGAAAAGGTGTAGGTATCAGAACTGTATGGCAGTTCTTTAAAAGGTTAACCATGCAGTTGCATTTAACCCAGTAATTCTATTCCTAGGCATACACCTAAGACAATTAAAAACAGACACAAAAGCACATACTTGCACACAATTGTTCATCACAGCATTGTTTACAATAGCGAAAAGCTGAAATCAATACAGATGTCCATGAACGAACAGGAAAATATGGTCTATTTATACAATAGAACATTATTCAGCAATAAAAATGAAAGACATAGCCAGGCATGGTGGCTCACGCCTGTAATCCCAGCACTTTGGGAGGCCAAGGCGGGAGGATCACAAGGTTAAGAGATCGAGACCATCCTGGCCAACATGGTGAAACCTTGTCTCTACTAAAAATACAAAAATTAGCCAGGCGTGGTGGCATGCGCCTCTGGTCCCAGCTACTTGGGAGGCTGAGGCAGAAGAATTGCTTGAACCCAGGAGGCAGAGGTAGCAGTGAGGCGAGATTGCACCACTGCACTCCAGCCTGGTGACAGAGCAAGACTCCACCTCAAAAAAAAAAAAAGAAGAAAGAAATACTGATACATGCTATCACATGGGTGAACTTTGTAAATGTGATGCTAAGTGAAAGAAAGCAGCACAAAAGACCACACGTTATATGATTCCATTTATATGAAATGAATAGAATAGGCCAAAATATAATGACAGAAAGTAGATTAGTGAGTGCCTAGGGCTGGGGAGGATGGAGAATAGCAGGGTTATATTTAAAGGATTCAGAGTGTCCTTTTGGGAGGGATTGAATGTTCTAAACTGACTCTGACAACAGTTGAACAACTGTGAATATGTTAAAAATCACTGGGTTGCAAGGTGGATTGTATGGTATGTGAATTTCATCTCAACAAAGCTATTACTCAGTGTTCTTTTAAAAATTATTTCGTCTGTCTTGAACTCCCATGATTCCACCAAAAAGTATTCTTGTTTGTTCTCTGAAGCGTTCGAGTATGTATAATAAATTGTATGTTCACCCTACTTAAGCTTTATATAGGACTCAAAAATAAGCCTGACTTGATGATGGAGTTTTGCTGTTGTAATAGAAAAAGGATAGAAGTAGGGGAATTTTCTTCAGAGAAGTGGAAAGCCTGGCTCTTCTGGCCTGGAGGAGTCAAGAAAGGAGAAAAGAGCAGCATTAATAATAATAATGATAGTATCAATAAAAAGAATAACAGTAGCAAACTTCTATTAGGGGCTTACTCTGTGCCAGCATAGTTCTAAGTGCTTACATAAATAATCTCCTTTGATCCTTACAGTATCCCTATGAGGGATTCAGAACTTGCATCCTTCTGTCCATGCTCCTCGGCAAGCAGTGGTCAAGCAATGGTTTCCAACCTCCCCTTTCCACTCCAAAGCCCCAAAGTGGGAAGTGGGTGAAAGACATGAGGTGATTATTCACAAGTTACCCCCAATTTTCTTCTCCCCAGTAACCGCCTCCTGAAGAGGCTGGAAAATCAAACACTGTCTTTCCCAGCCTTCCTTGAGAATAGAATGTGACTTAGTTTGGCCGATTAGGCGTAAGTTTCCTCTAGAGCTTCTGGGGAAAGCATTTTGTTTTCAAATGAAAGGAACCACCACAAGAGAAATGCTGCCTGCGCTCCTTGGTCTCACTTATACGTTCCTTAAACTCAAATGTGATGGGTGGAGCTGAGGCAGCCATTTTATGATGACTAGCTGGAAAAGATAAGAAAAATAGGCCAAGGGCCAGCACAGTGCTCATGCCTGGAATCCCAGGACTTTGGGAGCTGAGGTGGGTGGATCACCTGAGATCAGGAGTTCAAGACTAGCCTGACCAATATGGCAAAACACTGTCTCTACTAAAAATACAAAAATTAGCCAGGCGTAGTGGAGTGCACCTGTAATCTCAGCTACCCAGGAGGCTGAGGCAGAAGAATCACTGGAACCTGGGAATCAGAGGCTGCAGTGAGCTGAGATCACACCACTGCACTCCAGCCTGGGTGACAGAGCAAGACTCTCTCAAAAGAAAGAAAGAAGGAAGGAAGGAAAGAAGGAAGGAAGGGAGGGAGTGGGGGAGGGAAAGAAAGACAGGCCAAGGATAACAGAAGGACAACATAGAGAGCACCTGGGCTCTTAACGACCTCACAGCGTTGCTGAGCCATCCCTAATACCACCTGTTCCAGGACCTTGTGAAAACCCTTATGGTTTATGTAACTATTAGTTAGAGTTTCTGTTACTTGAAGCCAAAAGCATTCCTAATCAAAACAACATGTTAGATGAAAGGAAAGCCAACAGCAGGGGGGCTCTGTCCATCTGAAGTCCTGGCCAGGTTTTCTGCCAGGTGGAAGGAGGGAAGGAGAGTGTGCTGCAGTAAGCTGGAGGTGAAAGCACAGCAATGGCAGAGAGCAATGCCTGACACCAGAGCCCGTGTGTGATGTACTGGTGATATTGAGGTTCCAGGCCCCCCGAGAGGCAGGGAGCACCAAATGTAGCTGACTCTGGCTGGAGCACTTGGCAAAGCAGGCCTCCCTGCAGGGGTGAAGTGGGTCTTGCTGAACAGAAATAACAACCAGAACTCTAGGCAGCACCATCACAAGACCACAGTGAGGCCAATTCACAGGGAAGACTACCAGCCTGAATGAGTCAAGACCAGATCACTAATTCACACCAAATACACCAGGACAAGGGGCCTGGGAACCCCAGCAAACTTGGCTCTCTGTAAAACCATAAGAGACACTGGGGTTCCCTGTCCTGTATTATTGGAATTGGACAGAGGGAGGGAGAGGCAAAGACATAGGAACAATTGTGCATTTCCCTGGAAGAGACTGAGTCCTCCTGAAGAGGCTGTTTAAATTGTAAAAGAATGAGACTGGCAAGAGAAAGTTCACTTTCACCTTATACTTGTCCTGCTCCCCCTCTGGATGGAGGCTCATAAGGAAGATTAAATCCACCATTAAGGAATAAAGAAGTGTTCTGATGGGTGCAGAAGAGCACATGTGAACTGTGGTCTGGGTAATATTAGGCTCTGCTGCAGTCTTCGTAGACTTCTGTGAGTGCAACCAGGCCAGAAGCAGGGGAGGGTTTCTCCCACTGGTCAAAACAAGTCTTTCTGTTTGAGCTTTCCATTATAAGTGAGCTAGAGGCCCGGGTTAAAATAACAATAGCTTCACTTTTTAAAACTCGTGCACCCAGACACTGTGTTACTTGCTTTGCATGAACAGTCTCTTTCTAATCATCACAACAATTCAGGAAAGAAGAAATAATTACCCCATTTCACAAACCAGGAAACTGAAGTTCAGAGAAGTGAGTTGCACAGCTGCTCTGTAGTAATTTAAACACTGATCTTCCAGGTACCACCACGCTTTATGAGGAATGGTGAGGGCAGTCGGAATGTGGACCTGGAGGGAAGACCTGTTGGGCTCACAGCATTCAGGTTTATCACAACATTGTCACATCACATAACATTCCATAGGAAAAGCTGGTTCTGGAGGTCTGCAAGGAAGAGCTCTATGGGCAGCAATATTTTCAGTTACCACAAATCTTTCTTTTCCTCTCATTCAACCATGGAGTCAGATGCTCTAGTGCATCCGGGAGACAGGAAGCAAGGCAGAAAGCCTAGCTAGCTAGTATTGCTTCTTGGCTTTTGTTTCAAAGGAGAATGAGAAGGTTTTCAGGAAAAGTCAAAGGGAGAAGAGTGCTCCAGGGAAGGAGCAATGGTGCTGAAAGAAAGCAGGATTGTGAGCCCCAAGGAGAGCAGAGGAAAAGCAGAAATTTTCTGCACAGGGGGATCTTTAGCCTCTCTTTCCAGAGACCCCTTGGGACATGGGAGGACCCCAGAGAGGAAGGAGTGAGGGATGCATCCAGGAGATAAGACCAGATGCCCCAGGGCTCTCACTTTCCCAAAAGAATCACATGTCCCAGGATCTCAAGGAAACAGCAAAGAGCCACTGGATCCAAAGGGACCACATGGACAGAGACAACGAATATCCCTCCAGAAACACGAGGAGACAGAAGAGCACATGGCAGCTGGGTGTGCTGGCTCACACATGTAATCTCAGCCTTTGGGAGGCCAAGGTCGGTGGATTGCTTGAGCCCAAGAGTTCAAGACCAGCCTGGAAAAGATGGCAAAACATCATTTCTACAAAAAATTTTAAAAAGCCAGGCATAATGGCTCCTATCTATAGTCCCAGCTACTTGGGAGGCTGTATTGGGAGGATAGCTTGAGCCTGGGAGGTCAAGCCTGCAGTAAGCCATCATGGGGCCACTGCTCTCCAGCCTGGGCTACAGGCTGGGGGGAAAAAAAAAAAAAAGACCTGTTTCAAAAGAAGAAGAAAAGGAAGAGGAAGAAGAAGAATGAAGAAGAAGAGGAGGAGGAGGAGGAGGAGGAGGAAGAGAAGGAGAAGATCACACAGGCAACTACCCCAAAATCTATATAATCCCTATAACTTTGACATGTTCTGGAGGAGAATGGGAGAAATGTCCCCAGGAGGGCTGAGTTGAGATTCTCTACCCTCCCAGTGGGATGGGGCCATGAAACCAAAATTAAGTCAATGATAGAAGGTAATAAGATGTAATTTCTTTTGCTCTTCCTGTTAGGTACTGAGATATACACACACCCAAACTAGAACCAACGTGCAGAATCCACAGGGTTAGAGATTTCAAGTGAGGAAACATTGTCCAATAGTTGACCCAAACCAGAGGTGGAATAGCTTGCCTCCAAGGACAGTGATCCATCAGTCCCAGCAGACATGCAGGCCACAGCTGGATGACTTCCCAATAGTGTGTTGTAGGAAGGCAGCTTTAAGAAGCTACAGCAGTCATGGAAGGCACCACTTGGGGCTCCTGCTGCAATAAATGAATTGTCTGACACCCCAGTTGCTGCCATATTATTAATCATCAGGGAAATGCAAACTAAAACCACACGATATCACTTTATACTCACTAGCGTAAAGTGGCTAAATCAAAAAGGATGACTAAATCAAGAAAACAGAGAATAACGGGTGTTAGTAAGAATGTGGAGAAATTGGACCATTCGTACAATTGCTAGAGGGAAAATAAAAGGTGCAGTCCCTTTGGAAAAAAGTTTGGTAGCGCCTCAAAAAAAATGATAAACATAGAATTATATGACCCAGTGAATTGAAAACAGCTACTCAAACAAATACCTGTACATGAATGCTAATAACAGCATTATTCATAATAGGCAAAAAGCAGAAACAACCTCATTATTCATCAACTGTTGAGTGGATAAACAAGATGTAGCATATTCATACAATGGAATATTATTCAGCTATTAAAAGGAATGAAACAAAAATCCTCAACAAAATACTGTACTAGTAAACTGAATTCAACAGCACATTAAAAAAATTATATATCACGACTGAGTAGGACTGATTCCGGGCTGGAAGTAGAGTTAACATGCAAAAGTAAATCAATGTAATAAATACCATATTAATATAATGAAAGACAAAAACTACATGATCAGCTTTGTTGATTAAAAAAAAATGCTTGGCAAAATGTAACAACCTTTCATGATAAAAACATTCAACAAACTAGGAATAGAAGGAAACTACCTCAAAATAACCCTGGCCATATATGAAAAGCCCCCAGCTAACACCATATTCAATAGCAAAACACTGAAAGCTTTTCTTCTGAGATCAGGAACAAGACAAGGATGCCTATTCTCACCACTTCTATTCAACATAGAAAACGTTTGCCAGAGCAATTAGGCAAGAAATGGAAAAACAGATATCCAGATTGGAAAGATAAATGTAAATTTTATCTGTGTTTATATATGACAAGATCTTATATAGAGAAAACCCTAAAGATTCCACAAAATAACTGTTGGAAATAATACATGAATTCAGCAAAGTTGCTGGATATGAAATCAACACAACAAAAACCAGTTGAGTTTTATACACCAACAATGAAAAATCACAAAAGGAAATTGTGAAAATAATCCCATTTACAGTAGCATCAAAAATAATAAAATACAAAGTAACCAAAGAGGTGGAAAAATTTGTACACTGAAAACTACAAAACATTGCTGAGAGAAATTAAAGCAGACACAAATATATGAAAAGACATTCTGTGCTCATGAATTAGAAAAGACTAGCATTGTTAAAATGTACACACTCCTAAAGCAATCAGATTCAATGCAATTCTGTGAAAATCCCAGTGGCATTATTTTGTAGAAATAGGAAAAAAAAAAAATCCTAAAATACATGTGAAATCTCAAGGGACCCTGAATAGTCAGAACAGTCTTTAAACAAGAAGAAAGTTGGAGGGCTCACATTTCCTGATTTCAAAACATATCACAAAGCTACAAGTAATCAAAACTGTAGGCTGAGTGCGGTGGCTCATGCCTGTAATCCCAGGACTTTGGGAGGCTAAGAAAGGCAGATCACTTGAGGTCAGGCATTCAAGACCAACCTGGCCAACATGGTGAAACCCTGTCTGTACTAAAAATACAAAAATCTACCAAGCGTGGTGGTGCACACCTGTAATCCCTGCTACTTGGGAGGCTAAGGCACAATAATAACTTGAACCGGGGAGGTGGAGTTTGTAGTGAGCCAAGATCACGTCACTGTACTCCAGCCTGGGCTACAGAGTGAGACCCCATCTCAAAAAAAAAAAAAAAACAATGAAAAAAGCCACAATGTGATACTGACATAAAGATAGAAATATAGACCAATGTAACAGAAAAGACAGCCCAGAAATAAACCCTCGTACATATGGTCAAATGATCTTTAGTAAGGACATCAGCATCTCATAATGAAAGGACAGTCTCTTCAACAAATGGTGTTGGGAAAACTGTATATTCATGTGCAAATGAATAAAGTTGATGGCTGGGAATGGTGGTTCACACCTGTAACCCCATAAACAAAAATTAACCAAAATGGATTAAAGGCTAAATGCTAAGATGTAAAACTATAAAACTCTTACAGGAAAACATAGGGGAAAACTTCATAAGATGAATTTTTATAATGATTTATTGAATGTGACACTGAAGTCCAGGCAACAAAATCAAAAATAGATAAATAGGACTACATCAAACTTAAAAACATCTTTATGTCAAAGGAAATAATCACCAGAGTGAAAAGGCAACCTATGGAATGGGGAAAAAAATACTGTAAATCACATATCTGAGGAAGGGGCAATATCCAGAATACACAAGGAACTCTTACAACTCAACTTCAAAACCCAATTAAAAAATGGACAATTGATTTGAATACACATTTCTCTAATGAAGATACATA
>PVKP010060128.1:0-11653 GCA_004027715.1 Plecturocebus donacophilus | reverse complement strand
TGAAACCCGTAGGCATAATTCTGGAGTCCAGGATGGGCAGCAAAGGGAGCAGCCCCACTACAGATAACACCTGAAGAAGCCCTGTCCTTATCTGAGCATGCGTGATCCTTCTTGCCTCATAATCTGTGCATCTAGGGCTCATGGACATTCCAAAGAAAGGCATGCCTTTTGGAGTCGGCAGCTTCTCAATGCATTACTGATGACATGCTTCAAGATTTCTTGTACAGAATCTGATGATTCTTAAATAAATTAGAATCCCAGTAGTGTTGCTAGTCAGTGTTCATTATACAGTCACTTAAGGCTAAGCCTTGAGGAATAAAATTCTAACTAGGAATAATAATAAAAAACAGGAATGGTATCCTTGAAATACTAGTTCCTATCCCTAGGATTGTATTGTAATGAGAATATTATCATTTATATAGTTTAATTTATAATATATATTTTTAAATTTCATGATTTTATAAGGAAAGGCAGTCTCCAAGAAAAATTAAAAGCCATCTATATGAATGTCCAAGTTTTCAAGAACGATTTCATAGCCTGGTTGAAAATTGCATGCTCTCTCCATCACCTTGCAATTTGAAGCACTGCAAAATCATGAATAATACAAAAGGATGTTAAACTTTTCAACAAATCCAGATGGGTACCAATGTCATTGAGAATTCCTGAGAATCACCTTGATTGCTGCTTCAGACCTAGGAGCCTGAACCGAGTATCACTTACCAGTTGGAACCTATCGGCTTCGGTGATGACAATTTCTACAATCACATTTGCATCTATATTGTTTATTTTTAAAATTGTACAGACATTAAGTTTCTATTTTTGGCAAATAAAAAACATCCAAACTTTAAAGGTTAACATCCAGTCATTTCCCTTGCCAGCCTTCTATTTCTTCTGCCTCATCCCTTAGACTTTGGTGCCATAGAAAGAATGATGAATTATAAACTGGAGGCCAGGTTGTTTTTTTTTTCTTTCAGACAGAGTTTCACTCTTGTTGCCCAGGATGGAGTGCAGTGGCGCAATCTCGGCTCACCGCAACCTCCGCCTCCTGGGTTCAAGCGATTCTCCTGCCTCAGCCTTCTGAGTAGCTGGTATTACAGGCATGTGCCACCACACCCAGCTAATTTTTTTGTATTTTTAGTAAAAATGGGGTTTCACCATGTTGGCCAGGCTAATCTCGAATTTAGACCTCAGGTGATTCACCTGCCTCGGCCTCCAAAGTGCTGAAATTATACGCGTGAGCCACCGTGCCCAGCCTGCAGGCCAGTCTTAATGCTAACTTTTACTGGGACCTTGCAAATCTCTTCTTAATTTTGCATTTTAGTTGTCCCTTTTGCAAAATCAGAGAGTTGGACTAGATGTCCCTTTCAGCCATGATTCTAGGGTTTCCATTGTTCCACACAGTCACTGGATGAAGAGACATTGCCAATGCAAAGACTGAGCAGCCATGAAAACTCAAGTTATGTCTTGCAAGGCTTGAGGCTGGGTATGATGTAGGCCTAAAGTCTTTATTTCCAATCTTAGGTAGCAGGGAAATGTGTCCATCTGTGGGTTTTGCTGCGCATCACGCCTCCACTCCCCGTCTCCCCACACCATGCCATGTCCTGGACATTCAGAGTCAGGGCTTGTTTCTCAACACACAAGACTCTCACAGTTGTCTGATGCTTTGGCTCATCTTGTTCCTTTGCCAGAAGATCCCCCTGCTTCTCTACCTGGCAAACTCTCATTCATTCTTTTCATTTTGCCTTTTAATTTTATATTTTGACATAATTTCAAACTTGGAGAAAAGTTGCAAAATAAGTACAAAGAATCCTCATGTACCTTTACCCAGAGCCTCAAAATGTTAACTTTTTTTTTTACCATACTTCTCTCTCTCTCCCTCCCTCTAGCTCCCAGAAGTTTTTTCTTAGCCACTTAAGCATCAGTTTCAGACAGGATGCCCCTTTAGTCCATGCACTTCAGTGTGCTGCACCTGAAAAGTAAAACCAAGACGTTGTCTTACATAATCATAATGTAAGTAAAAATCAGGGAAATAATGTTAATACAGTACTATCCTCTAACCTAGATCTGGTTGTTGCCAATTGTTCCTTCAATGTGGTACAGTTCCTCAGCCTTTCTTAGCATTTTATGACACTGACACTTTTGAAGAGATAAATCCAATATTTATAGAGTGTACCTCAATTAGTGTTTGATAGGTTGCTCATGGTTATATTCAAGATATGCGCTTTTCATGTGAATGACACAAAAGTGATGTGCTGTTTATCTCAATGAATCACATCTCATTTTTTTTTAAGTGAGTCATTCTTTAATCTCCTCCACTCCTACTCCCTTCCTAAGAGGTGAATAACCACTGTTAAGGATTGGCATTCGTCTATTATTTTGTCTACACACTTATACACATACATATGTATATACAGGCACAATTGTACCCTTTAAAAACATAACAAAAATGAGTACACTATACACTTACTGCTCTGCAATTTATCTTTTTTCATTTTAAGTGTATGTCTTTGGGAATCTTTTCATGTCAGTACATGCAGATTCCCTTTATTTTTCTAAAGGTCGCATATATATATATATATATATATATATATATTTTTTTTTTTTTTTTATTTATTATCCCCCCGCTCCACCCAGAGACTAGGTCTGGCTATGTTGCCCAGGCTTGTCTCAAACTCCTGGGCTCAAGTAATCTGCCCACCTCAGCCTCCCCAAATGTTAGAATAACAGACATGAGCCACCGTGCTCAGCCAAAAGTGGTAAAATACTTTTTAATGGTATAAATGTATTCTTGTTTAGTTTGTTTCCTACTAATGACTATTTCCATTTTTCTATCACAATTTCTGTACATACATTTAAGAACATACCTCATTTATAATTGTGATAGATGCTAACAAATAGCTCTCCTAACAGTTTTCCAGTTTGTGTTCTCATCTACTGTGCAAGAGATAACTGCATTTTTCTGACTGTTAGTTATGTGGAGCACCTATTGATGGCCTTTGGGTTTCCTGTTCTGTGAATTGCCTGTTCGTGTTCTTTGCTGTGAGAATGCTAAATTGTCAGTATTTGTCTGACTACTTTTTTTTTTTCTTTTTTAAGTTCACTCAATAGATTTGGTCACCTCTTGTTTGTCTGACTGCTTATTTCTCCAGGTCTTACTCAGTTCTGTTCCTCTGCAGAGGCTTCTCCATCCACCATCCCCTGCTCTGCTGTCCAATAACACTGTTCACACTGTGCCTAGGCCTTCATTTACCAACCATTCCATACCGAATGTACTCATTCCAAAAGTGTCCACTGTGAGCCTCTCTGTGCTTGGCCTTGGGTGGAGATACATGAGCCGGTCATCATGGACTCCATGCTAAAGTTCAGTTTTGAAATGCGGCTTTGAGCATAGAAAAGAGCATGAGTTTTAGATTTAGACATGACTTGTGTTCCAGCTCCAGCACTTCCCAGCTGTGTAATTCAGAGCAAGTCACTTGATCACTCCAAGTCTCCCTTTCCATACTAGTGAAGTGGGGCTAATCCCCTCCTTACAGAGTCACTTGAGGCTGGACAAGAGACAATATATCTGAAGTGGTTAGCAAGGGCCCATCACACAGTAGGCTTGCAGTAAATGAATGGTAGTTGAAAGGAACTCTTAAGAGGTCAAAATCAGTTAGTTCTCAGAGGTTCTAGGAGCAACTAATAAACTGGAAAATAAAAAGGAAGAGGTAGCTCCTCTCTTTGCAATGCGAAGGATATGGATGAGTACTGCTTGTCCAGATCCTACTGCAGAATATCCTCTATCTTTTCTGCTCTCTGCAGCAGATTTCTGCTTTGTCCTAGCCTCTTATCTGAATTCGGCTGCTCACTGTTGATGTATTACTGCCATTGCCCTGGGGAGAACAGGTGCTTCCTTTCTCAAATAAATTTTGGTTTCTTTAGAAGATGCTCTGTAAGAAAGACTTCAGGATACTTGTGCGTGCCGCCACCCATGATTTCAAGAAGTAGGGGCTGTGCATGGTGGTTCGGGTGGAGGCGGGAAGATTGCTTGTGCCCAGGATTTTGAGACCAGCCTGGTTAGCGTGGTGAGACTCCATTTCTACAAAATATATTTTTAAAAATTAGCCAGGTGTGATGTGGTGGTGCATGCCTGCAGTCCCAGCTACTTGGGAGGCTGAGACAGGAGGATCTCTTCAGCCCAGAGGTTGAGGCCACAGTGAGCTCTGTTTACACCACTGCACTGCAGCCTGAGTGACAGAGCGAGACCCTGTATTAAAAAAAAAAGAGAGAGAGAGAGAGAACTTGAAGTAGAAATGCTATGTGTGTGTGTATGTGGAGAGAGGCTCAGAGACCTGGATTATAGACACAGCTTTGCCTCTGCTGGGTGACTCTTGGCAATCTTCTTGGCTTCAGTTTTCCCATCACTGCATCTCATGATTTCTAAAGGTCTTCTAAATTTGAATTCACTATGTAAAGGCATGGTGTGTGAACACTACTCTCTTTAGTCAGAAATCTCCATATTCTTGGACCCCAGCAGCTCCTTTGACCTGTCTTAATGTCATGGAGAGCATACTGTGTTCCACTTATATGGTCATACATGGTTTTTTCACTGAAACGAGAGCTGGTGAATCCAAATATGGTTCTTAGATTCCTAGAGTCTACCCTTTTATTGAGTGGTAGGCTAGGCACTGTGTAAGCTTGTGAAGATACCAAGATAACATGTCAGCTTCTCTCTTCATGGAGTCAGTCCACAGTCCACTAGGAAACAACTGTAAGATAAACACCACTGCCTTGATGGAGGTTTGTCCAAAGTGTACAGAATCCCTGGGAAGGAATGCCTGTCCGGTCCAGCTGAGGTGGACGGTTTCCCTGAAGACCACAAAGCAGAGATCTGCTCATGAAGTGTCTTTTATGGCATCCAAAGGACTCTAGTTTTTAAGACATAACCTATAAGGTTTGACTAAAACATTCTGAGCATGGCAAAGCAGTATAAATCTTTGTTGAATGCATGTGTGACAGTGGGAAGATGGGACATGGTAATTAGGAGTACAGTCATGTGTCATTAAAGACCAGGATATGTTCTGACAAACGTGTCATTAGCCAATTTCATCGTTGTATAAACATCATGGAGTGTATTTACACAAACCTAGGTGATATAGTCAACTATACCTCTAGGCTATATGGTAGAGCATATTGCTCCTACGCTAGAAACCACTGAAAAGGTACAATAAAAATATGATAAAATAATCTTATGGGACCTCTGTCATAGGTGCAGTCTGCTTTTGACTGGAATATCATTAAGCAGCACATAGCTACATTTCCTAAACTTTTGGCCTTCTGTAAGTGTTACTTAGCCTTTCTACATCTGTTTCCTTTTTCACTTTTTTCTTTTTGTGAAATGAGAATTTAAAAAATCAATTTGAAAGTGTTGGCCAGGTTCTGTGACTCACACTTGTAATCATAGCACTTTGGGAGGAAGAAGCGGGAGGACTGCTTGAGCCCAGGAGAGTAGGAGTTCGAGACCAGCCCGGGTAACATGGAAATACCCCATCTCTACAAAAAAAATAAAAAATAAAAATAGCAGGTCACAGTAGTGGCAGCTTAAAGTCCCAGTTACTTGAGGGGTTGAGATGGGGGCATCATTTGCCTGAAAGGTAGGTTACAGTGAGATGTTATAGTGCCACTGCATTCCATCCTGGGTGACTGAGCAAGATTCTATCTCAAAAAAAAAAAAAAAAATACAACCCACAAAGTGTTGTTGAAATTTAACATATTATATATAATAGATATACAGGAGTAATCCTGGCATTTAATAAAAGCTCAATATTTTTTAAAAGGTGACATTTGTTTTGCACAATACACATTACCTAAACAAGCAATCCAGTAATCTGTGAGCTGCTTCTATGCCTCTTTCATAATATGCAAAGTGGTTCTCCAATTTTACCATTTCATAGTACCCTGTCCTTCCCAGAACTTGCTATAATGTTAATTAAATGTTCTAATTCTTTTTTTTTTTTTTTGAGACTCCGTCTCACTCTGTCACCAGGCACCAGGCTAGAGTGCAGTGGCACGATCTCAGCTCACTGCAACCTCCGCCTCCCAGGTTCAAGCAATTCTCCTGCCTCAGCCTCCAGAGTAGCTGGGACTACAGGCACACGCCACCACACCCAGCTAATTTTTGTATTTTTTAGTAGAGACGGGTTTCACCATGCTGGCCAGGATGGTTTCGATATCTTGACCTTGTGAGCCACCCGCCTCGGCCTCCCAAAGTGCTGGGATTACAGGCATAAGCCACTGCTCCTGGAGCTTTTTTTTTTCAGATGGAGTTTTGTTCTTGTTGCCCAGGCTGGAGTGCAATGGTGCAATCTCGGCTCACCGCAACCTCTGCCTTAGTAGAGATGGAGTTTCTCCATGTTGGTCAGGCTGGTCTTGAACTCCTGACCTCAGGTGATCCGCCTACCTGGGCCTCTCAAAGTGCTGGATTACAGGTGTGAGCCACTGTGTGGTGGCCTACACATTTAAATTTTTATTTAATTTTTATAAAAAGATTTTGTGAAAAGGTGATTTATTCTTTATCTTATTTTTTGAGACAGGAGCTCAGTCTGTCACGCAGACTAAAATTTTTTTAGAGATAGCTTCTTGCTATATTACCGAGGCTAGTTTCAAATTCTTGGCCATAAGAGATCCTTCCCCCTTAGGCTCCCAAAGTGCTGAGATTACAGATGTGAGCAACCCTGCCAGCCCAGCCAGGCATTCAAACTTTATCAGGCCTAAAGCATGAGACTTCAGTCAGCACCATCCCCATGTCCATTGGCAATTGTTTAAAGGCACTTTGTTCTTTTCTTCTCTGTACAAGCATCACCCTGTATCTTCATGTTCCTAGAATTTATGATAGAAACAACAACGTATAGCCAATGAATAGGTTGTTATTTTAATGTAAATTATGGGCATACAATTTAGCAAGAGCCTGCTTTTTCTATTTTTGCCTTTAAAAATTCACCTGTAGCAGGGTACAGTGACCCACGCCTGTAATCCCAGTACTTTGGGAGGCAGAGGTGGAAGGATCAATCTCTTCAAGCCAAGAGTTCAAGCTGCTTGGCCAAAAAACAAAGCATTCACTTGAAACTGCTTCTAAGATCATGTATTAAGGGAAACTTGAATTGATGCTCCCAGGTTGCATTCCTGAGATGTGGCCCAGATAAATTCTCCATTTATATTAACTTTGCCTCAGTTTTTCCTTTAGATTGACAGTTATTTCTAAAGTTATACAAATGAGTTTACCTTGAGTATTAAAATAAGATGTGAGAAGGGCAAATGAAGCCAGAGGCTCTCATCACAGTCTCCTGGTCTTTGGAGGCTTCCAAAGGACCATCATTAACTCCAACAATTAGCAGGAGTGCAGCTCTTCAAGATTCACAAAGTGTTAAATCTGTTGCCTGGAATTCTAGAAAGAAGGAAGGAAGCGATCAGTGTGAACTGTGTTCAACTTAAACATAAAGGTAAAAGCGATTAGCCTAAGATCAGGAGCGCCAGGGAGAAATTTGAAGCCATGCACTCTCAAGGAGGCGTTTCCCACTCCAGGGCTGCCCTGGTCGGCGGGCCAAGCAGCCAGCCGCCCCGACTCTCATGGCGAACAGCTCAGCTCACGTGCCAAGTGGCACTAGGGTGGTGTCTTCCGAGCGCCAGGGAGAAGGAGGCGGAGCCCGGCCTCATTTCCGCCCGGGTCCTCATGGGAATTGTAGTTTTCCTCGCAGGCGTAGAGGGCAGGAAGTCCCCGGCTTTTGCCCGGTAAATAGCATCTCTTTCGTACGAGTCATTCAAATTATAGACGCAGCCTAGGTAGCTTCAAGAGAAGATGGGAAGGGAAGGGGCAAAGCCAGGAAGGCAAACCTTAAGATTATGGGCGGGGCAGAGAAAGGGTTCACACCCAGTACGCATGCGCACACCGCCGCGGCAGGTAGGCGGGGACGGAAAGACGGTGCCGAGAGCTTGTGTTGTCCCCGGAAGTGCCTTCCTTCCTCCCGGGTCTGCGCGGACGCGGCCTCCTTACCTCATTTGTCCTCGCCCCTCCCCGTCCTTCTACGCGTTTTGGTTCCCGGTTGGTGCTTCCTGTTTGCAGCCGCTGCAGTGAGTTTGTGAGTGACGGACCCCGAGCCGCCCCCGGCCCGGGACACCTGCCTCCCCCCCATTTCGCCTGCCGGGCTGTGGAACTAGCGGGTGCCCCCTCGCCGGCCTCGGCGTCTCCCGTCCGCCCCTCACTCGTGGCGGGGCGCAGCTCCTGGCCCCTCTGCCCGCCGCCCCTCGCGGCCGGGCTACTGGTCTCGGGGGATCCCCATCTCCCTGGCCCTCCAAGATCTAAGGCCATGGTTCAGGAGCTGCTGGGCGTCCAGGGCCTGGGTGTGGGTGGCGTATCTGCCGTTTTTACATTCCCGCAAGGTTCCCCTGTCTTGTAGGGAGGCTAGTAAGTGAAGCGCGGAGTTCCGGGCGCGCCGAGAGGGAGTCCAGTCTGAGGACCGACTAGTCCTGGGCCACCTCTCGCCTCTGCTGTCAGAAGCAGCAGCTGCAGCCGTGGAATCCAATATTTCGGGAGCTATGTCCCTTTCCTCATGCAAAACAGTCGACTTGGACTGTGTTTACTAAGGCGCCCCTTATCCCTCCCATTCCGTGAGCGGACAGTTGCCTCCAACTTTTGGGAAGCGGCCGGTGCTATGGAAAAGCTGTGGCTGGGAGTCAGGAGGCCTGGGTTCTAGCCGTGGCTCCAGCATTGACTCGCTGGCGACTCCAGAAAGCTCTAATTGAGGATGAATTTACGATTATTTCAGATTACACAGTTGAATTAGGGGCTACATTAGGGCCTTTTTAGCTCAGTAAATAATATTCTCTGAGCCCGTTTCTCCAAGTATAAAACGAGAGCATTCAATTTGATGACTTTTCAGGTCCCCTCAAAAGCTCTTGACTTCGTGGGGGCTTTTTTTCTTTATTTTAAATTTTTTTTCCTAGGACTGTTAGAGAAATGACTGTGTTTTGAATGCTTAGACAATCACATACAAAGACTTTTAAATGGATTGTGTGTATATTTAGGAAAGTATTACGCTTTGGAGACAGTTTAGCTTTGCTGCTTTCAAGAGCATCTGAGAATGGGAAATAAACTCAGGAAGGATCGCAACTGAGGATGATATTAATATGATAGTTACCGGGTAAGAGACTGAATGGCCGAAGGAAAAGGGCTGAGGGAAAGACGAAGGAAATGTTTCCAGATAGGATTAGTTCTCCTAAAAATCATGTCTGTATCCCAAGAACAGCTGGGGCTAATGTGACTACATTTAGCCTAATTTTTTTCCCACCGAAATACTGTGTGCTCTTTTGTGACCTTTGTTTTACACATTTGGATTTTCCACCCCGGTCAGATTTGATTCAGAGTGGCCGTCGCATTTGAAAAATGGGCAGACGTTTCAACCCCTTAGTCAGTTGTGTTTCACCTGTCACTGTCAGGGCAGCTCACTAAGAGTAAGAAAGAAGTTTTACGTCGAAAGTGAAGTGTGTATTCCTCATATTCCAGTGCAATTTGGACTGAAAATGAGGCTGTGGATTTAAATTGGCCTGAGACGGATGCCTGTGTCATCAAGAAGGAACATCTAGGGAAGCTAAAGGTGCTTTGGAAGTAAATAAGAGCAAAAGGTCAGAGTGACAAGTAGGTGGACTGAGAGAGCAGGATTAATAATGAAAGATTGTATTAAGTGGGGCCCTCGCAGTGGCTCATGCCTGTAATCTAGCACTTTGGGAGGCCAAGGCGTGTGGATCACCTGAGGTCAGGAGTTCCAGACCAGCCTGATGAACATGGAGAAACACCTTCTCTACTAAAAATACAAAATTAGCCGGGCGTGGTGGTGCATGCCTGTAATCCTAGCTACCCGGGAGGCTGAGGCAGGAGAAAGGCTTGAACCTGGGAGGTGGAGGTTGCGGTGAGCCGAGATCACGCCATTGTACTCCAGCGTGGGCAACAAGAGCTAAAACTCCGTCTCAAAACAAACAAACAAAAAGAATGTATTATGTAAATTCTGAAAACTTAAACCTTAAATTGTCTAGTTCAAAACAATTTAGTGAATTGTTTTAGTGAACTGCTCCCTCTTTTGAATAAGAATAACCTTTGCAATTATTCTATAGCTGTTTTATATTTGTTGGGCTATTTTAATGCTTAGGTAAGTTTCATTTACATGATATTTTAGGATCTTATATAGGAAACATCTTTTCTGGTCATGGGGTTGATAAAGTCTTTGAGTACTAACTTGGGAGATTCTTGGATGATAAATTGATAGAAGTGTGTTTTCCTTTCAACTAAAAAGTGTCATTCATGGTTTTTAAACTCTGCTGGGAGGTAAAATGCATATTTGTGAGGTAAACTTAGGTGTTAGAACTAATGCAAATATTGCAGTGAAGGAAGGGGTTTTTTTTATTTTAAATTACTTATTTGAAAATTTTATTTAAAAATTTGAGTGAACAGTTGGCTGAGAATCACAGAAATGTGAATCACTTCTAGCTGTGTCCTTAACCAGCTGCATAACCTTGGATAGGCCTCCTGTCTCTTTGTACTTCAGTTTCCTGGTGGGTAGATTGAGGAGTCTGTGTGAGATAATCTGATTTTGTTATCTAGTTAGTATACTTGGGAATCATGTACAGGGATCAGAAAGCTCAGAAAGCCTTCTGAGTCAAAGATGTGTATGTAAAAAACATATGTATTGTCCTCTGAGGATACACTTTTTTAAAGTAAATTCATTTGAATGTAATTAAAGCAGTAGCATAAACCAAAACAGCCTCAGGCAGACCTTAACCCTGGCATACATAAGCTACCTAAATAAGAGAGCACGTTATGCCAAGCACAATTTTCAAGTACAGACGGTACAAAATCCTCTTAAAGGCCATAGGGGCTAAATTGTTAAATTCATTTTTCTACATTTCAGGGAAAGAGATAAATCCTTAGACCCAAGGAAGTCAGTTTTTATTATGGTTCTGTAGTTTATTTTTGGCATGCATTCACAGGTGTGCCTATGGCTCTATTCTTAATCCTTTTCCTCTGGGATGGCTCCAAGAGTAGTACAAATTTGTAACTCTGTAATTTAGCTCTTTAATTTTTTCTGTGCCGCACTGGAATTGTGTTTTATCTTAAGTCCACACTGGATCCTCAGGATGGATCCAGTGAGGATTTTGAAAGAAGCATAATTCCTTTGACTCCTTTTAGAATTAATTTACCTATTAAATAAAAAGGAAAAGATTCATCTTTTATTTGAATTCCTCTGAGGCTAACATTTCAATATAAACTGATAAATGCTGTGAGCATTATTCAGACAGCCACATTCAATTTGTGTGACAGTAACAGCATAGGAAGGACAGTGCAACAAGGGCCCAGGTACGTGATACCTCTGAGAAGAAAAGCATTGCAGGTTGGTTTATTTATTCTGGAAAACAAACAACAACGGTAGCAATGTAGTATGTTTTTGGCTCTTGTCCATTTGTTTCTTGGAATTAAGCTGGTTCTATGACCAGAACACCATACCCTGACATTTTGGGCAGAAATTTGGGAGACTAAGAAAACGACTATTTTAATTTTATGTGTATAGCTAGAAGTTGAAAAAAGAATACATTGGCATCATTATTGGGCTGTCCCTGATTTTTGCAC
>PVKP010059207.1:0-10224 GCA_004027715.1 Plecturocebus donacophilus | reverse complement strand
GTTCTGTAAATGTCTATTAGGTTTGCTTGTTCCAGGTCTGAGTTTAATCCTTGTTAATTTCTGAATATCCTTGTTAATTTTCTGTCTGGTTGATCTGTCTAATATTGACAATGGGGTGTTAAAGTCTCCCACTATTATTGTGTGGGAGTCTAAGTCTCTTTGTAAGTCATTAAGAACTTGCCTTATGTATCTGGGTGCTCCTGTATTGCGTGCATATATATTTAGGATTGTTAGCTCTTCTTGTTGCATTGATCCTTTTACCATTATATAATGTCCTTCTTTGTCTCTTTTGATCTTTGTTGGTTAAAGTCTATTTTATCAGAGATGAGAATTGCTACTCCTGCTTTCTTTTGTTCTCCATTTGCTTGGTAAATCTTCCTCCATTCCTTTATTTTGAGCCTTTGTGTATCCTTGCATATGAGATGGGTTTCCTGGATGCAGCACATCGATGAGTTTTGGCTTTTTATCCAATTTGCCAGTCTGTCTTTTGATTGGGGCATTTAGTCCATTTACATTTAGGGTTAATATTGTTATGTGTGAATTTGATCCTGCCATTTTGATGCTAGCTGGCTGCTTTGCCTGTTAGTCGATGCAGATTTTTCATTGTATTGATGCTCTTTACCATTTGTTATGTTTTTGGAGTAGCTGGCACTGGTTGTTCCTTTCTATGTGTAGTGCCTCTTTCAGGAGCTCTTGTAAAGCAGGCCTGGTAGTGATGAAATCTCTGAGTACTTGGTGGTTCACAAAGGATTTTATTTTTCCTTCACTTATGAAGCTCAGTTTGGCTGGATGTGAAATTCTGGGTTGAAAGTTCTTTTCTTTAAGGCTGTTGAATATTATCCCCCTCTCTCTTCTGGCTTGTAGTGTTTCTGCTGAGAGATCTGCTGTGAGTCTGATGGGCTTCCCTTTGTGGGTAACCTGACCCTTCTCTCTGGCTGCCCTTAGCACTTTCTCTTTCATTTCAACCTTGGTGAATCTGAAAGTTATGTGCCTTGGGGTTGCTCTTCTTGAGGAATATCTTTGTGGTGTTCTCTGTATTTCCTGAACTTGAATATTGGCCTGCCTTGCAAGGTTAGGGAAGTTTTCCTGGATGATATCCTGAAGAGTATTTTCCAGCTTGGATTCATTCTCTTCCTCACATTCGGGTACACCTATCAAACATAGATTAGGTCTTTTCACATAGTCCCATATTTCTTGGAGACTTTGTTCATTTCCTTTTACTCTTTTTTCTCTATTCTTGCATTCTTGCTTTATTTCATTGATTTGATCTTCAACCTCTGATATCCTTTCTTCTGCTTGGTCTATTCGGCTGTTGAAACTTGTGCATGCTTCGTGAATTTCTCGTGTTGTGTTTTTCAGCTCCATCAATTCACTTATTGTCCTCTCTAAGCCGTCCATTCTCATTAGCATTTCTTCAAATCTTTTTTCAATGTTCTTAGTTTGTTTGCATTGGGTCAGAACACGTTCTTTTAGCTCACAGAAGTTTCTTATTACCCACCGTCTGAAGCCTGATTCAGTCATTTCATCACACTCTGTCACCATCCAGTCTTGTTCCCTTGCTCGGGAGGAGTTGTGATCCCTTGTTGGAGGATAGGTATTCTGGTTTCGTGTGTTTTCAACCTTTTTGCGCTGGTTTCTTCCCATCTTTGTGTATTTATCCTTGTGTTGTCTCTGTAGTTGCTGACGTCCAGATTGGGCCTCTGAGTGGACATCTAGTTTGTTGAAGTTATTTCTGTTTCTTAGTTTTCCTTCTAACAGTCTGTCCTCTCTGCTGTAGAACTACTGAGGTCCGCTCCAGGCTCTGCTTCCCGGGGATCAGCTGCAGCGGCCTCTGCACTTTCACTCGGAGCTGCAATCCTGAGCTGTTCCTAAGCGGCCATCTTGGATCTCTCCTCCAGGTATACATTCTTAAGCTTTCTGAATTGTTGAAATCTAGGAGGTCTGAATTCTGGAATGTTAGTGTGTCTGAATTTTAGAATAATGGAATATCTGAATTATAGAATCTTAAGATATCTGATTTCTAGAAATCTAGCATGTCTGAATTCAAGAATGTGAGGATATCTGAATTCTAGAATATTAGGGTGTTAGAATTCTAGAATGCTTGAAGGTTCTCAATTCTAGAATCCTGGGATATCAAAATTCTGGAATCATACATATCTGAATTCTGGAATGATAGGATGTCAGAATTCTAGAATCCTTGGTACTTCTCAATTCTGGAACCTTTGCTGACAAAATCCTAGACTCCAAGTATATCTGAATTCTAGAACAATACGATGTCAGAATTCTAGAATCCTTGGAGGTTCTCAATTCTAGAACCTTAGGATATCAGAAGTCTGGAATCCTAGCATATCTGAATTCTACAATGTTAGGATGTCAGTATTCTAGAATCCTTGCAGGTTCTCAATTCTAGAAACTAAGGAAGTCGGAATTCTAGAATTCTAGCCTATCTGAAATCTATAATGTTAGGATGTCTGAATTCTACAATACCGGGATCACTGGATTCTAGATACTTAAAGTATGAGAATTCTGCAATCAATTGATATCTTTGTGCTAGAATGATAGAATGTCAGAATTCTAGAATTCTTGGAGGTTCTCCATTCTAGAATCAAAAGATATCAGAATTGTAGTATCCTAGCATATCTGAATTCTAGAATGTTAGGATGTCTGAATTCTAGAATACTTAGTGCTTCTCAATTCTAGAATCTAAGGGTATCAGAATTCTAGAATCCTAGCATGGCTGAATTCAAGAATGTTGAGATGTCTGCATGGTACAATGCCCCGATAACTGAATCCTAGATACTTAAGGTATCAGAATTCCACAGTCAAAGATTTCTGAATTCTAGAATGTTAGCATGTCAGAATTCTAGAATCCTTGGGGTTCCTCAATTCTAGAAACTTAGGATATCAGAATTCCAGAATTATAGCATGTCTGAAATCTAGAATGCTAGGATATCTGAATTCTAGAATACCCATATAATTGAATTCTACATTCTTAAAGTGTCAGAATTGTAGAAATCTAGAATGTCCGACTTCTGGTATGTTAGAGTGTATGAATTATTGAATATTAGAATAACTGAATTATAGAATATGTAGATGTCAGAATTCTAGAAATCTAGCAATTCTGAAAAAGAATGTTATGATGTCTGAATTCAAGAATACTCGTATAACTGAACTCTAGATACGTAAGTTATCATAATTCTACAATCAAAGATGCCTGAATTCTAGAATGTTAGGATGTCAGAATTTGAGAATCCTCGGAGGTTCTCAATTCAAGAATCTTAGGATATCGGAATACTAGAATCCTATAATATCTGAATTCTAGAATGTTAGGTTGTTAGAATAGTAGAATCCTTGTAGGTTCTGAATAATAGAATCTTAGGATATCAGAATTCTAGGATTCTTTCATATCTGAATTCTAGCATGTCATTAGGTCAGAATTCTAGAATCCTTGCAGGTTCTCAGTTCTAGAATCTTAGGGTATCAGAATTCTAGAATCCTAGAATATCTGAATTCTAGAATGTTAGGATGTGAGCATTGTAGAATCCTAGAAGGTTCTCAATTCTAGAATCTTAGGATATCAGTATTATAGAATCCTAGCATATCTGAACACTAGAATGTTAAGTTGTCAGAATTCTAGAATTCTTGGGGACTCTCAATTCTAGAATCTAAGGATATCAGAATTCTAGAATCTAAGATATCTGAATACTAGAATGTTTGGATGTCAGAATTCTAGAATCCTTGCAGGTTCTCAATTCTGGAATCTTAGGATATCAGAATTCTAGAATTCTGGCGTGTCTCAAATCTAGAATGATTGGATGTCTGAATTCTAGAATAGGCATATATATGAGTTCTACATTCTTAAGGTATCCAAATTGTAGAAGTGTAGGATGTCTGACTTCTGGAATGTTAGTGTGTCTGAAGTTTAGAATACTGGAATATCTGAATTATGGAATCTTAAGATATCAGAATTCTAGGAATCTGGCATGTCTGAATTCAAGAATGTGAGGATGTCTGAATTCTAGAATACCTGGATAACTGAATTCTAGACCCTGAAGTTATCAGAATTCTACAATCAAAGGATGTCTGAATTCTAGATTATTAGGATGTCAGAATTCCAGAATTCTTGGAGGTTCTCAATTCTAGAATCATAGGATATCATAATTCTGGAATCCTAGCATATCTGAATTCTACAATGTTAGGATGCTAGAATTCTAGGCTCCTTGGGGGTTCTCAATTTGAGAATCAAATGATATCAGAATTCTAGGATCCTTGGAGGTTCTCAACTCTAGAATCTTGGGATATCAAAATTCTAGAATCCTAGAATATCTGAATTTTTGAATGTTAGAATATGAGAATTGTAGAGTCCTCGGAGGTTCTCAGTTCTAGAATGATAGGATATCAGTATTCTAGAATCCTCGCATATCTGAATGCTAGTATGTTAAGTTGTCAGAATTCTAGAATTCTTGGGGATTCTCAATTCTAGAATCTAAAGATATCAGAATTCTAGAAACTAACATATCTGAATACTAGAATGATTGGATGTCAGAATTCTAGAAATCTTGCAGATTCTCAATTTTGGAATCTTAGGATATCAGAATTCTAGAATTCTAACGTGTCTGAAATCTAGAATGATTGAATGTCTGAATTCTAGAATAGCCATATATATCCGTTCTATATTCTTAAGGTATCCAAATTGTAGAAGTGTAGGATGTCTGACTTCTGGAATGTTAGTGGGTCTAAATTTTAGAATACTGGAATATCTGAATTATATAATATTAGGATATCAGAATTCTAGGAATCTGGCATGTCTGAATTCAAGAATGTGAGGATGTCTGAATTCTAGAATACCACCCGGATAACTGAATACAAGATACTTAAGTTATCAGAATTCTACAATCAAAGGATGTGTGAATTCTAGAATATTAGGATATCAGAATTCCAGAATACTTGGAGGTTCTCAATTCTAGAATCTTAGGATATCATAATTCTGGAATCCTAGCATATCTAAATTCTAGAATGTTAAGATGCCAGAATTCTATGGTCCTTTGTGCTTCTCAATTAGAGAATCAAAGGATATGAGAATTCTAGAATTCTTGCATGTCTGAATTCAAGAATATTAGGATGTAGGAATTATTCTAGAATACCCAGATAACTGAATTCTAGATATGTTAGGTATTAGAATTCTGCAAACAAAGGATGTTTGAATTCTGAAATGTTAGTATGTCAGAATTCTAGAATACTTACCTGTTCTCAATTTTAGAATCTTAGGAAGTCAGAAATATAGAAACCTACCATACCTGAATTCAAGAATACTAGGATGTCAGAATTTTAGAATCCTTGTAGGATTTCTATTCTAGAAACTTAGGATATCAGAATTCTAGAATTCTAGCATATCTAAATTCTAGAATGTCATTATGTTGGAATTCTAGAATCCTTGGATGTTCTCAATTCTATAATCTTATGATATCAGAATTCTACAATCCTAGCACAACTGAATTCTAGACTGGTAGGATGTCGGAATTCTAGAATCCATGGAGGTTCTCAATTCTAAAATCTTAGGATATCAGAATTTTGGAATCCTTGCATATCTGAATTCTACAAAGTCAGAATGTCAGAATTCTAGAATCCGTGGAGGTTCTCAAATCTAAAATCTAAGAATATCAGAGTTCTAGAATCCTAGCATATTCGAATTCTAGAATGTTAGGATGTCAAAACTCTAGAATCCTTGGCTGTTCTCACTTCGAGGATCTTAGGATATCTGAATTCTCGTATCCTAGCATATCTGAAATGCAGAATATTAAGATGTCAGAATTCTAGAATCCTTGGAGGTTTTAAATTCTAGAATCTATAAGTATCAGAATTTTAGAATCCTAGCATATGTTAATTCTAGAATGTTAGGATGTCAGAATTTCAGAATCCATGCAGGTGCTCAATTCTAGAATCTTAGAATATCAGAATTCTAGAATTTTAGCATGTCTGAAATCTAGAATGTTAAGATGTCTGAATTCTAGAATACTCGTATAATTGGATTTTACATTTTAAACAATCAGAATTGTAGAAGTTTACGATGTCTGACTTCTGGAATGTTAGTGTGTCTGAATTTTAGAACACTAGAATATCTGCATTGTAGAATCTTAAGATATCAGAATTCGAGAAATCTTCTATGCCTGAATTCAATAATGTTAGGATGTCTGAATTCAACAATACTGGGATAACTGAATTCTAGATACTTAAAGTATGAGAATTCTGCAATTAATGGATATCTGTATTCTAGAATATTAGGATGTCAGAATTCTAGAGTCCTTGGCAGTTCTCAGTTCTAGAATCATAAGATATCAGAATTGTATTATCTTAACATATCTGAATTCTAGAATGTTAGGATGTCTGAATTCTAGAATCCTTGGGGCTTCTTAATTCTAGAAACTAAGGGTATCAGAATTCTAGAATTCCAGCATGGCTGAATTCAAGAATGTTAAGATGTCTGCATTGTACAATGCCATGATAACTGAATTCTAGATACTTAAGCTATCAGAATTCTACTGTCATATATGTCTGAATTCTAGAATGTTAGCATGTCAAAATTCTAGAATCTTTGGGTGTCCTCAATTCTAGAAACTTAGGATATCAGAATTCCAGAATTATAGCTTGCTGAAATCTAGAATCTTAAGATATCTGAATTCTAGAATACCCATATAATTGAATTGTATAATCTTAAAGTGTCAAAATTGTAGAAATCTAGAATGTCTGACTTCTGATATGTTAGGCTCTCTGAATTACTGAATATCAGTATATCTGAATTATAGAAGATGTAGATATCAGAATTCTAGAAATCTAGCAAGTCTGAACAAAGAAAATTAGGATGTCTGAATTCTAGAATATTTGCATAACTGAATTCTAGATTCTTAAGATATCAGAATTCAACAATCAAAGATGCCTGAATTCTAGAATGTTAGGGTGTCAGAACTTTAGAAACCTCGGAGGTTCTCAATTCAGGAATCTTAGGTTATCAGAATACTAGAATCCTATAATATCTGAATTCTAGGATGTTAAATTGTCAGAATAGTAGAATCCTTGCAGGTTCTGAATTCTAGAATCTTAGGATATGAGAATTCTAGGATGCTAGCATATCTGAATTCTAGCATGTTATTAGGTCGGAATTCTAGAATCCTTGGAGGTTCTCAGTTCTAGAATCTTAGGACATCGGAATTCTAGAATCCTAGAATATCTGCATTCTAGAATGTTAGGATGTGAGAATTCTAGAATCCTAGGAGGTTCTCAATTTAGAGTCTTGAGATATCAGAATTCTAGAATCCTAGCATATCTCAACGCTAGACAGTTAAGTTGTCAGAATTCTAGAATTCTTGGGGATTATCAATTCGAGAATCTAAGGATATCAGAATGCAAGAATTTACTGTATGAGAATACTAGAATGTTTGGATGTCAGAATTCTAGAATTCTTGCAGGTTCTCAATTCTAGAATCTTAGGATATCAGAATTCTAGAATTGTAGCATGTCTCAAATCTAGAATGATTAGTTGTCTGAATTCTAGAGTAGCCATATATATCAGTTGTATATTCTTAAGCTATCCAAATTGTTGAAATCTAGGATGTCGGACTTCTGGAATGTTAGTGTGTCTGAAATTTAGAATACGGGAATATCTGAATTATAGAATCTTAAGATATCAGAATTCTACCAATCTAGCATGTCTGAATTCAAGAATGTGAGGATGTTTGAATTCTAGAATATTAGGGTGTCAGAATTCTAGAATGCTTGGAGGTTCTCAATTCTAGAATCCTAGGATATCAGAATTCTGGAGTCCTACATATCTGAATTCTGGAATGTTAGGATGTCAGAATTCTAAAATCCATGGTAGTTCTGAATTCTAGAATCATAAGATATCAGAATTGTAGTACTCTAGCATATCTGAATTCTAGAATGTTAGGATGTCTGAATTCTAGAATCATTGGTGCTTCTCAATTCTACAATCTAAGGGTATAACAATTCTAGAATCCTAACATGGCTGAATTCAATAATGTTAAGATGTCTGCATTGTAGAATGCCTCAATAACTGAATTCTAGATACGTAAGGTATCAGAATTCTACTGTCAAAGATGTCTGAATTCTACAATGCTAGCATGCCAGAATTCTAGAATCCCTGGGCGTCCTCAATTCTAGAAACTTAGGATATCAGAATTCCAGAATTACAGCTTGCTGAAATCTAGAACGTTAGGATATCTGAATTCTAGAATACCCATGTAATTAAATTCTACATTCTTAAGCTATCAGAACTGTAGAAATCTAGAATATCTGACTTCTGGTATGTAAGGCTGCCTGAATTACTGAATAATAGAATATCTGAATTATAGAATATATAGATATCAGAATTCTAGAAATCTAGCAAGTCTGAACCAAGAATGTTAGGATGTTTGAATTCTAGAATACTCGTATAACTGTATTCTAGATACTTAAAATATCAGAATTCTACAATCAAAGATGCCCGAATTCTAGAATGTTAGGATGTCAGAATTCTAGAAACCTCGGAAGTTCTCAATTCAGGAATCTTAGGATATCAGAATACTAGAATCCTATAATATCTGAATTCTAGAATGTTAGGTTGGCAGAATAGTAGAATCCTTGTAGGTTCTGAACTCTAGAATCTTAAGATATCAGAATTATAGAATTCTAGCGTATCTGAATTCTAGCACGTTATTAGGTCAGAATTCTAGAATCGTTGCAGGTTCTCAGTTCTAGAATCTTAGGATAACAGAATTCTAGAATCCTAGAATATGTGAATTCTAGAATCCTAGAATATCTGAATTCTAGAATGTAGGACGTGAGAATTCTAGAATCCTAGGAGGTTCTCAATTTGGAATCTTGAGATATCAGTATTCTAGAATCCTAGCATATCTGAATGCTAGAGTGTTAAGTTGTCAGTATTCTAGAATTCTTGGGGATTCTCAATTCTAGAATCTAAGGGTATCAGAATTCTAGAATCTAACATATCTGAATACTAGAATGTTTGGATGTCAGAATTATAGAATCCTTGCAGGTTCTCAATACTGGCATCTTAGGATAACAGAATTCTAGAATTCTAGCATGTCTCAAACCTAGAATGATTGGATGTCTGAATTCTAGAATAGCCATATATATCTGTTGTACATTCTTAAGCTATCCGAATTGTTGAAATCTAGGATATCTGACTTCTGGAATGTTAGTGTGTCTGAATTTTAGAATACTGGAATATCTGAATTATAGAATCTTAAGATATCAGAATTCTAGGAATCTAGCATGTCTGAATTCAAGAATGTGAGGATGTCTGAATTCTAGAATATTAGGGTGTCAGAATTCTAGAATGATTGGAGGATCTCAATTCTAGAATCCTAGGATATCAGAATTCTGGAGTCCTACATATCTGAATTCTGGAATGTTAGGATGTCAGAATTCTAGAATAATTGGAAGTTCTCAATTCTAGAAACTTAGGATATCAAAAGTCTGGAATCCTAGCATATCTGAATTCTAGAATGTTATGATGTCAGTATTCTAGACTCCTTGGAGGTTCCCAATTCTAGAATCTAAGGATGTCGGAATATTAGAATTCTAGCTTCTCTGAAATCTAGAATGTTAGGAGGTCTGAATTCTAGAATACCTGTATATTTCAATTCTACCTTCTTAAATTATCAGATTTGTTGAAGTCTAGGATGTCTGACTTTCGGAATGTTAAACTGTTTGTATTTTAGAGTACTAGAGTATCTGAATTAGAGAATCTTAAGATATCAGAATTCGAGAAATCTAGCATGTCTGAATTCAAGAATGTTACGATGTCTGAAGTCTAGAATAAACAGATAACTGAATTCTAGATAATTAAAATATCACAATACTACAATCAAAGAATGTCTGAATTCTAGAATGTTAGGATGTCAGAATTCTAGAATCCTTGGAGGTCCTCAATTCTAGAATCTTAGGATATCAGAATTCTGGAATTCTAACATAGCTGAATTCTAGAATGTTTGGATGCCAGAATTCAAGGATCCTTAGAGGTTCTCAATTCGAGAATCAAAGGATATCAGAATTCTAGGGTCCTTGCATGTCTGAATTCAAGAATATTAGAATGTAAGAATTTTAGAATTCCCAGATAACTGAATTCTAGATATATAAGTTATCAGAATTCTACAATCACAGGATGCCTGAATTCTCGAATGTTAGTATGTCAGAATTCAAGAATCC
>PVKP010058928.1:0-10673 GCA_004027715.1 Plecturocebus donacophilus | reverse complement strand
GTGATGAATTTCACTTTCTTGACCAGGTCATATATAAAATTCTGTTTTAACAGAGTGAAATAAAAGATTTTCTAGCTGGCCTTGATGAGGTAAGCTGCCTTGTTGTGAGAGGCACTGTGAGAGGGCCATGGGACAAGGAACTCGTGGCAGCCTTTAAAACCTGAAAGCAATCCCTAATCAACAGCCAGCAATAAAATAGGGACCTCAGTTCCACACCTGCCTGTATCTCAATTCTGCCAAGATGATGTGAGTCTTAGTACTCTAGAAAGGAGCTTGAGTTGGCTAACACCTTGATTTCAGCCTATTCAAATGGGGGACCTGCTAAGCCTTGCCCAGACTTTGGATTGATGGAAACTATGAAATAATAAATGTATGTTGTTTTAATATAAAAAGTTTGTGGTAGTCTGCTACATAGCCATAGAAAATTAATATCATCCCAGTAATCATCAAATCTCAGTTGTCTGCATACAAGAAACAAGAATTTTATTCTTAACTCACAATTACACCTATTTCCTTTTTGATTTTAATGTATGTGGCAATGAACTTTCTTGTCTGTGAAATGGAGGCAGTGTTACATAATTTATAGAGCTTTTCAACTAACAGAATGAGATATATTATTTCAAGTCACTTAATATTGTAGGTGTTCTATTATGAATGCCAATTTAAGTTAGTTTTCTTTTTTCCTTCAGCAGCAGTTTTGTCTCAAAAGGAAAACACTACATTTAAACAGAAAATAAGAGACCATAGTGTGCTGAGTATGAAGTGGCTACTGAAAGCAAGAAAGACAGAAGCAGAAAGTGAAAGTGCTCAAGTGGGGATAGGGGTTAAAGTGTTACTTAAAAATACTCTTCCCACTGTACCTTACAATCCCACCAGCCACTTGCATCATGAGCCATACTAGTGAAAAAAAGTCTCCTTGCTATTCACTGGCATTACTTGCACAGTGAAGATAAAGGACTGACTTTTGTTACAAACTCGACTTGATAGTAAGAGTAATAATTGCTAACCAAGCAGTCTCTATATTTTAATGCCTACAAACACCTAAGGGAAGTACAATTAAAAACAAAATTTGAATCACAAACATTCTCTCCAGTTAAGTATAGTGGCTGTGTTTCATTGATAAGAAGGTATTGTTTTGAATGTTGTTAAATTGTCTATTTAATTTTTGTGTCCTCAAAATGCATATGATTGAAAAATAAGTTATAATGGCACATTTTTAATAGAAGTTGAAAAAAATAATTGTCAACTTCTTTCATGTCAGGTAATCACAGCTTTAAGCAGTATTTTATGAGATCCCAGTGCAACTGGTCTCTGGTTTGCAGATCAACTTTATTAAATTTAAAAATTAATACAGGCTATGATTTTTTAAATACCAGGATAAAAAAGAACAAGCTGGATTATCAGGGTGATTTTCTTTACTACATAACTAATGGATAAGTATCACTTCATTATTTTCTTCACTAGCATTCTAAAAATTGGAATGATAGTTTTTCATAGAGCTTGAACTACAGCAATGAAAGAACTTGAAAGTAATATAATCAAGGTAGATTATGCAGCATCAAAATGAAACATTGAAAACATCAAAGCAACTGGATATATTATTCATTTACTCCATTTTCTAATTAGGAAAAAAGATGTTTCTTTTCATGGATGTATTTTCTAATCATAGGCATTTATCCATAATTTTTATTTATCTCATTATAAACAGCATGTCAATAAATATATGATAAAATTATTTATAAAAAAGATATACCCACCGTGCATACAAACAAAACAGAAATCGCAGCTACTGGTTGGTACCCAGGATCCCACACCTCGGAGCAACATAACCTTGAATTAGCAAGAGTGCAGACCAAACTTGAAATCGTTTCTTTGAGATAACGATAACAGGATAACAACACAAGCTCGTTCATTGACAAATTCTTACATGGGCGTCTCTCTACGAGAACCAGTGCTCTGATTGTTACCTATCAAAATCAAATTTTTTTTACAACTCTGCAATTCTCCCTGCTTGGGGGAAATGTACACTTTCACCTAAGACATAGAAATTAACCTCAGATGATATTTTACACAGCTGCAGCAGGAATAACTGCCTAGTAATTGAAGCCATGAAATTGAAACTGAAGTTGTAACTGATTACACTTGGGAGAGAAGGCCAATGAGTTTTCTTCTTATGAGAAAAATATTGGTTTAACAGGTGGATTCTTTGTAAATGTGATCTAAAAGGAAAAGGAGAATAATAAATGTGTGTTATGTTGGCTGTCTTTTGAATAAATACTTATTGCTAACTACAACTGGAAATATCCAGTGTCCTGTGAAATCCTAAACTAAACCATCACAGACATCATGTCAATTTTGCATATATACATAAATACTAAAATAAGAACCTCAAATTTAAATGAAGAAATAAACTCAGGGAAAAATAAGTGTAGGGAACAGCTTGTACAAGAGTTTTTTTAGAATAAACAGTTTGATGAGACTAACAGTATTTCAAAAATACCCCAGCATGTTTTAGTAATTTTAAAAAAATATGATCATACCTAAGAATTTAATCTTGTATTTTAAAATAGTAATGTCTATTTTTTATTAATTTAATGTAAATGTTTGGATGTTGTCCCTATACCTGGCAAGCTTTCTTGAATAATGGTTGCTCCATTAGGCTTATTTTACTGGTTCAAGTATAGGAGAATTGCTGTTATGCCAAATGATTCTGGAATATTGAAAATTATTGGGTTGTTTCTTAAATCAAAGTATAGGCTTGTTGGAGACAAGCACAGAAATTTAACAGCATGAATTGAAATTGGCTGAAATGTTCTGCCAAATAAAGAGTTTAATAATAGAGCTACATGAACCTTGACTGCTTCCATTTATAAGATATTTGCAGAAACTTTTCCCCTATTCACGATGAATAAGTCTAGAAATTCTGATTTAACTTCAATTTTCAGTTAGACTCTAAACAAAATATGAAATTCAACACATCATTTTTCTTACTGCTGAGATGCTCTCATGATTAATATCCTATATATACTTAACTATTATTTGAAAGAAAAAAAAACTACTGCAACTTATATTCTAGCCACTGTCATATGTGTAGTAGTCTTCAGGAGCTCATTAGATTTCTGATAGTTTTAATGAGGCCTTGGTCCTAGGAACTTTTATCATAGTATCTCTGAATTCTGTTTCACCACTTAATGGCTTGAAATAATATTCAATTGATTTTTTGTAAACTTTTCATGTTTCTCTATTACATAGTAAACACTTGATTAAAATCCTTTGAAAGAATAAATGAATATATGCCTAGAAATCAGCTGAAAGGATTCATATTTGTTTCAGCTGTTTCTAAATAAGCTGTCAAAGTTTTGGTGCTAAGGCAAATTTGTTTGAAGGTACAGCAATGATACTAAATTATTCATTCGGGTGAAACCTTATGTTTATTAGTGGTTCTATATGAACAATAAGAAAACCTCCAGAATCCATGAAGCTTAGGAGGAACATTACAGGTTTTTAGGGTCTGGAAGTTGTTGAATTGAAATAAGTTCCTAAATGTTACAAGTCTATGTACATTTGTCAGAAGAAAATATCACTGTTACCAGATTCTGAAACAGATGCATGAAACAAAAAAGTCATTAAGAACTATGTTTTTATGGAAAATATGTCACTTTACTTCACATTATATTCTTTTATGAATATTAATTAGAGATTTTGTTTGTGGTTGAAGGGGAACTCATGTAACAGTCACAGAACATAAACTAGTAGGGGATGAAAATAAAGCCTGTATTTTCCCAAAATCTTAATTATTTCATGTCAAATCTAATTAAAAAGAACTGCAGTTACAAAACATGAATTTATTTGTTTTCTTGTAAGTTTTTACTCTAACTTCTTAGAATCTTGAATGTTGGTAAATTTTTAGCAGTAATGCAAAAATGGACTTAAAAGGATTAAAATGTCAATAAACAACTATTTCAAGAAGTGAAATGTTATAATTATAATTTATAATTATAATTATAACTCTGTAAATTCATTTGGTTATTATAAAAAATCTCTGAGCTATACAGAAAAGGAATTATTTGCTTTTGAATTTTATTGGTTGGGAGATCAAGACTAAGAGAAAATATGTGATATTTCTGCTGTCAAACAGTAATGAAGCTATTATTAAAATTAGAAACTTTAAGTTGAACAATGTGAGGACTTACCTAGTGTTTTGAACATTTTAAGATATGATTATCCAGAATATGATTTATATAGCAAAACTCATTCTCAATATTAGAGAAATAAATCACCAGATCTTACATAGTTATTTTTATTTTCTTACCTCAGTGTTGGACCAGAGAGTCTTTGTAACTCATATATTGCTAAAGAAATATAAACCAAGTCTGATTTGTGGTGTTGCTTAAAAATACTCTGTGTACTTCATTCAGAGGAACAAGCTTATGACATGAGTCTTTACCTTGTGTCTTTTTATTTTTTCATTTCTTCCTGCCAGAAATGCAAATGTGATGGCTGATATGAAGAAATCTTTTTATGACCACGAGTACAGGTATGACAACCAACATGTTAAATAAGCAAAAATACAAAAAGTGGTTGTATGATCAGTTGATTACCTACTTCCACCTCTATTGTTTAAGCTACTGTTGTTTTTCCTTTTTGTTATTTACGTCAAAATCAATCTTAACTGATATTCAGGTATATACAGATTTTTGTTTCTGTTTCTTTTTCTTATGTTTTGTTTTTAACTGAGAAACTCTCTAACAACTTAGATTTAGGAATTCTTACCAAAGCATTCCCATTAAGCATCTCCTAAAAATATTCTCTATCCCTACTATCCTATTTCCAGTTTTTAATGATTATCACCTACGTGCCAGAAAATTCTCAAGAAGCCGTTGCTTACCCTAGTGATACACTGAGGAAGTTTAAAATTTAGTGATAAATATATAAAAAGTTATTATTGTGGTCCAGGACAACTGCTTTGTTTTTAGCTATACTCTCTATAGCAATTTTTGCTTCACCGAAGCACATGACTCTGTCTTTTTGCTAGGGAAAGTAAAAGAACATAATTCAGAAATACAAAGCATAAATTTAAATTCAGAGTTAGTATCTAGTAACTTAATCCAAAGCCTCTGTAAGGTTTTGGAAGCAAAGATGGGATGCTGCTGTAATGTTCCACAGGATATTAAATTGCCTTGTGCATTGACAGTTGCCCATGTGCATTTTAGTTGAACTAGTTCCAGTCATGCTACTCTAACAATAATAATAATTAATAATAATAGAAAACGGAAACATTTATTTATTTATGTATTTTATGGAACCACAATCAATACCCTTGTTTTTTACAGCTACAACAATTAATAGATCCAGTTCAGCAACCCTGATCACATTCAAGTTTCAGGATAGATAGGAATATAGTGTCAAGTGATTTTCAACAGACGTTTTGATAGTTTCTGAAAAAATATAGAAAATAAGAAACTTACAATTTGCTGTGGCATATATTTATACCAGTGAACTTCAGGTCATGAATAAAATCAGAAAAAATTCAAGTTCATTGCTCAGTGGATTCATAGATTTAATATCTTCCTCAATATAAGCTTAGTCATATTATTTGCATATATTCCTTCTATAGCCTAAGCCCTATAAAATTGTTATATTTATAGGTCAAGGCAAGTATCAATAATTTTATATAATTCAATCAAGTATTTGATTTACTCAAGTTTTTGGGTATTTATGTTATATATATTTTCTTCTCTTTATTTTTTTAATTTAACACATGTTCATTGAGTGCCCTGTTAATACTAGATAAAGTTCTGGAGTTTGGAAATATAACTGTGATTACGACTAAGCTTTGCCCTAATTTGCAATACACTTTGCCTTTTTTGCCAGAATAGTATTTCTAAATCTCTTTGATCTTTCATTTGCTGTGTCATTAACCTCTCTTGTATAGTTACTTGTGTGTTTATACAAATATTTTAATCCTGTGATCAAGCCTCATATTAGGTAAATACACAACCCTAATATATATATATATACATATATATATACTTA
The DNA here is from genome assembly GCA_004027715.1 of Plecturocebus donacophilus. NCBI lineage: Eukaryota > Metazoa > Chordata > Mammalia > Primates > Pitheciidae > Plecturocebus > Plecturocebus donacophilus. Next base: position 4,637 of record PVKP010058928.1, on the reverse strand, counting down.
TACATATACCTATATATATACATATACATATATATATACATATACATATATATACATATATGTGGTTATAAACCCTCAGAAATTTTTTGAATTATTATAAAAATCTTGTAATCTGAATTAACTTCAGAATAGTGGCCATGCTAAATGTTACATATAATAAAAATTCTAAGTTTGAATCAAAATTTATTAGGAAAAAACAATAAGAAATACTAACTTTTTTTTAGAAAAGTATTTCCTTTTTTCTGTTAAAATCAAAATCTGTTCATTAATAGTTTCATTTTTACATCAACCTTTAGAACTTGCTCTTTCATAGGCTGAAATGATCATATTAAAATAAATATTATATATGAATACATTTCATATGTTTATATTTATGTATGTTTTAATGATTTTACAGAGGATATTTTCAATATAATTTACCTCTAATTAACTTTTCTACTACTGTACTTTGACTAAATTGTGGTTAGAGATTATAAAGACATGGCTGCCAGTTTCTCAGTTTTTCACAAGGTTGTGTTTGTGGGAAGTGTTGTTTAACCATACTAAGGGTTCAATTGTGTTAGTTCTTGCTTTGTTTTGTAAAACATCCTTGTGTTCATCTTTTGTTAGAGATTTTTCAGGCATTTGTCACTCCGTAAGGATCACAACAGTGTTTTGAAGAATAACCTAAACACTCATTTTCTAATTCAAGAATTCAAAATACTGCTTTATTCAGTTATATGATTTAAATACACCTAATTTTAGAATTCCTTAATTCCTGTAGCTTTTACCTGCTTCTAGCATCTCCCACCCAGGAAACTCTCAATTAGTTTCTATTTCCCTTCACATGTAGCCAAATTTAAGACAGTAAATTGTTCTATCACAAGCTCTCAATCTTGCTGTTATTTGCCCTGTAATTGTAATTGTGTTTAAACGTTTGTTTTGGCTATCCTGTCTTCTTTCCATACCTAAGTCCACATCTCAGTGCACTAATACACTGTGCTTCTTTATGAGCCTTACAAATATGTAGTCTCCCATCTGAGGCATTCCATCTATACATTTCCTGAGGCAAAAGTCCATGATGTACATTTATTACTATCCTTTGCACTTGCCAGTTGACCCTTTAAAAATCTAAAGACTTTCAGAATGTTGGATTATCTCTCTATATATACTTCTGACTCAGATTTATTTTTTGTGTTGAAGAATCAGATAAAAATGTAACATTTTTCTACCACATCTAGGACTTTATTTATGTATTTTGTGTTTAGCCCAGTGAGATAAATAGCTCCTAGAAGTTAAGTCCACTTTAAAATAGCAGGGATGATCAGAATTACATTACACAGTTATCTTCAATAAAAGTAAAAGCATGATAGAAAAAGGGTGTTAACTGATTCAGAAAATGAGTTATTTTTTAACTAGAAATAAAAGACTAGATACATAAATGGCAGAGGGGCGAGGGGAGAGGAATACAATCTAAAATTGAGAAGAAATAGCCATTTAAAGGAGGAATTATTTAATATAATTTAAGATTATAGCTGAAAATAAAGTGAAATATATTCTGTATATTGATATAAACATTGGGTATAAGGCATCCTAGTCAATGCAACACATACCCAAAAGTAAATCTGACAAATAACTGTTCACATAATTTTAACAATTATCTTAATAGTTTAAATAAATAATTACTTATTATTTTATGAAATATAGAGCTTTCAATAAAGAGAAGAAAGAGATGAATGAATGGGTTAGAAAGAGAAGAAACTGATAACTGATTAATGGGGTTTCTAATTTGTAACATTGTCTCTCAAATATATAATTTAATTTTACTCATATATTTTCCAAAAGAAGAATATATATGTAAGTAGTGTAAGTTAAGATTAAAGTTATATGTATATACAAAGTACTTAAAATATAGTTTAATTTAATCAGCTGAGTGTTAAATACACCTTTTCTTCCAAAATGGATTGTGTGGGTAAATAAGACCTGAAACATGTCTGTCATAGTTTCTTAACTGAAGACTTTAAAAGGTGGTAAAGAGGAACGACTTTGGCATCATAATGTGTGGATTCAAAATCTGATTCAATTTTTCTGTCAATGTAACTTTGAAAAAAATTATTGATCTTTTCAGTACCTAAATTCTTTGAATTATACAATGTGAGTAATACAACGTGTCTTGATATATTGTAATTATGGACCAATTAAATGTTAACGATCATATTTATCAATAATGTTATTTTTTTCTCAGAAATCAAACAAGGTTTTGAACATTATGATGCAAAGTCATTGCTTTTTAGCAGCTTTTAAAGTCTTCTATTAACTAGGGGCTGATATACCTAAAAGTTTTTCATGCAATTGAGTATATGTACTAGACACTTATTGTGTGGAAGATTCTGTTACATTCTTTTTGCTGCCACATTAATAGCACCTACAGTTTCTATCCATATATACAAATAATGAAAATGTGACCAGTAGCTACTCAATACTTGAGGTAGAGGGAAAAAATGTACAATTTTGAAGTCACAGTACATTTTAAATGAAGAAATACTTGAAGAGAAGGTCACAGGAGTTTTGATATGTTTATCAGGAAGACATGATTAGAAATGGCAAATTTATCCCATGGTCTTCATTAACTGTATTTTATACACAGATAAACCAATCAGCAAGGGAGAATATACAGTGAGACAATGATGAATAAACAAAAGAAAAAGGTGCAAGTGAAAGCAATAGACTGAGGCTGGGCTTTATTTGTTTTAGGCATTTGCCATTTACACCTTAATGCTTATTTAGTGTAGGAGATGCTCATTGCCTCAGAATAAGAATCTGATTTAGTTTACCTAAGGTGGGTTTCTAAATTCCTAACATCTCAAAATTAATAATAATAAACAAATTTAAAGCAGCACATGCTAGATGTAAGATTGTGTTGGTGTATATTCTCCATATAGAAATTATACAATATTTGAACAGGAAAAGATGATTAAAGAATATGCAACCAAAATTAAAATACATATTCAAATAGAGTGACTCATAGAGTTTTAAATACATGAAGAATCAAATTGTGCAATAAATATAATAAAATGGGTCAGGGAGATAGTTATAGTTGAAGCATTCTAAGGTTCCAGCATTAAGGAAATGTCAAACTAAAGGAAGAAACTGAGGCAAAATTAAAATAAGTAGTAGTATTTGGGCCAAGGTTGAGGACTACAGCCCAGGAGACATAGATTCAAGTTGCCCTGAATATAAGATCTGATTAGCAGTAGTCATAGCGTCATAAACAAAATTTAGCTAACTGTTTTGTCTAGAATATTACACTAAATTCATAGGTTTGTTTTTCTGCTAAAGTACACAGGGAGCATTTATCAAAAATAATTGTATAATAGGCTGTTTTAAAGAAAATATTAACTAAATTCAAGAGTTTTGTATATTAAAATTGTATATGTTCTCTGATATAATAGGTTTAAGATACAAATCAATAATTTAAGAATTAGAAATCAATCCTCCAAAGAATAGCAAATTAACCCCAAATGAAAGTGATAGAAAAAAATGAAAAGTTGACAAAACCAGAAATTACTATGAAAAACACTAACATACAATTATAAGAGTAATCAACTAAACTAAAAATTGCTTCTTTATAAACAAAATTCGAATTGATAAGTTTCTGGCATGATCAACAAAGAAAAAGTACTATTATCAATATCAAGAATAAAAAGAAGATGTTACTTCAATTTCTATAAACACTACAAGTTAATAAGAACATGATATGAAGGACCTTATCCCTATAAACATAAAATATTGGAATAAATAAAATGTGTTTATAAACAAAAATTAAAATGTACTACAATATTCAATAGAAGAAGCAGACTATCTGAAAAGAAATGTGTTTTCCTTAGAATATTTAAGTTTAGGTATAAAACTTTCATTCAAAGAAATATCCAGGTCCAGATGGCTTCATTGATTAATTCTTTCAAGTAAAACTAACTTCAGCCTATATACAATCTTCTAGAGAATAAAAACTAGCAAGTAATCTTCAATGCATTTATGGCACCACCATAATCCGATACAAAATGTGGAAAGTAAATAGTCTTTTAAAAAGTATATGTGTATAGTCTTTTTTAAAAAAGACTATTCAAGCCACTCTTTCTTAGATACAAATCTTAGATACAATATCTAAAAAAACAGTATGAGAAAAAATCTATATATAAGGGCCAGAGACTTCCCAATTTAGTATAGCATATGGAATTATAAATTCTAGAACCCTAGAGAAGCCAAAGAGGGTAAATAAGAAGACAATTATAGCTGGCGAATTGTAGACAAACTGCTGACAATCAAAATGTAACAAAAATATTGAAAGCAGCTAGAAAAAGAATAGTTTACTATAATGAAGAATGATTTAAATGAGCATAAATTTATCATCAGAAATAGTTGAGGCAAGCCGGGCGTGGTGGCTCATGCCTGTAATCCCAACATTTGGGAGGCCGAGGCAAGCCGGATGTCCTGAGGTCAGGAGTTTGAGACTAGATTGACCAACATGGTGAATCCCCATCTCTACTAAAAATACAAAAATTAGCTGGGTGTGGTGGTGCACATCTGTAATCCCAGCTACTCAGAAGGCTGAGGCAGGAGAATTGTTCAAACCCGGGAGGTGGAGGTTGCAGTGAGCC
>PVKP010058068.1:0-10010 GCA_004027715.1 Plecturocebus donacophilus | reverse complement strand
GTGAAGTTTACCTTGGCTCCTGTCTGCTGCACGGTCACCTCCGGTCCCTCATTGCAGAAATGAAGACCACTAAGGAGCATCAGGCAACTTCCCACCTGGGGTTGACTTCTCTTGGGGGGATTAGCCACGTGACCCTGGTCAGCCCGCCTTTAAACTGCGCCCCAGGATACCCGGCGGCAGAGATAAAGAGCTGGTCTTTAGACTCAGATGACTCAGCTCCTAAACCTTAGATGGACCTCGTCCCAGCCCGATGACCTTGCAAGCTCCCTAAGCTGTGCTCAGCTCCCCTCCCCTGCACTTGAGGAAGCGCTTCCTGCGGAGGATTGAATGGCACTCTTCCCACACTGTGCCAGGCTCATCCAGGCTGGGCCACTCCAGATTGCTTTCCTGAGCCACCGCAGGTCCCTTTTCCCACAGGCGCACAAGTCCACCTCAGCAGGTTGCTTGCCCTCTCAGGACTTGTTTGCTGAGTGCTAAAATGGCACTGGGGCTATTGTGACTGGCAAAGCACCCTGCAAATGTTAATCTCCTGTCTATCCCTAAAACTTTGAGACCCGCCACTTAGCCTTACGGGGTGAGGTTTCTTCCTCTAGAAGCTGAAGATAAATGAGACACTTCCACATGAGGTTGTTCATTTAGTATTCATTCAGCCAGCAGTTTTGGGGGGTGCTGGGCACTGCGTGGTCTCAGGCGGGCCCCACCCATGTCCTTCTCTCTTTTGCCTGGCTAGGGTGCAGGCCCCCGAGGTTCCCAGGACTAGTCCAGGCACCAGAATGCTGCAGGGTGAGAAGTCTCAGACCAATGTGGAAGCTTCCCAGAGAGCTACATTTACTCAACCACAAAGGACTAGCCTTTATTCTGAATTTTTTATCTTTGTATCTAGTTGTTAAAATGTCCATTTCTTTTATGAAATGATGGTAACCAGGGCTGGGAGTTAAATTTTTTTCTTATTTATTTGTTTTTTTTTGAATTGAGACGAGGTCTCCCTATGTTGCCCAGACTGGTCTTGAACTCCTGGGCTCAAGCAATCCTCCAGCCTCAGCCTCTCAAAGTGCTGGGATTACCGGCTCAGCCCACTGCACCTGGCCGGGAGTTGATTTTCTAAATGTTCTTTGGTTGCCAGGTGAAGTGGCTCATGCCTGTTGTGCTAACCTACTCTGTATTAGCCAGACAGACTCCATCTTGCTGAGAGTCAGACAGACTCCATCTTAACCTCCACATCACCCCTTCCACCATTTCCCCCTTCAGTGCATATCTGGGTTAGGTTCCTGTGCTGGGTCATGTTGTACTTAGAGCTATAGAAACATATAACTATTGGAACCATATTCTGCTTAGCAAGCCCACTTGCTATTGTGAATACCCCCTTGATTGATTGTATGACAAGTACGAATACCTCCCACCCCTTGGTAACCAGCAATCATGGGAACTGCTTGTGTATACCCTCCTCAGTAACCAGCAATCATGGGAACCTCCTGCCTCCTGGTTACCAGCCTCCTTATCTAACTTGCTTGTTCTGCTTCTGCAAATTTTGCTTCAGCTAGGCTCCCCCTCCCCTTCTCTAAGGAGGTATAAAAAGGAATCAAGCCCTTTCTTGGGACCAAGAGAATTTTGAGCATTAGCCATCTCTCGGTCGCCGGCAATAAAGGACTCCTGATTCAGTCTCAGAGTGTGGCACTTTCCTTACAACTCGCTCGGTTACAACACCGTAATCCAGGCACTCTGGGAGGCAGAGGCTGGCGGATCACCTGAGGTCAGGAGATCAGCCTGGCCAACATGGTGAAACCCCATCTCTACTAAATATACAAAAATTAGTCAGGCATGGTGGCAGGCACCTGTAGTCCCAGCTACTTGAGAGGCTGGAGCAGGAGAATCACTGGAACCTGGGAGGCGGAGGCTGCAGTGAGCCGAGATGAGATCGCACCGCTGCACTCCAGCCTGGGTTACAGAGTTTGACTCTGTCTCAAAAAACAAATAAATAAATATTTGGCCAAAATAAAAGTTGACAGGCTTCGGGAACCATAGCACTTTTCAAGGTTAAAAAAAATGTTGACAGGCAACTCCAGTGTGATAGGAAGGCTCTAGAATGGCCTCCCCCGTGGTCTCCTCCTCCTGATACTCAATCCTTTGTGTGATCCCCTCCCTCAAGAGTGGCCAGATCTGGTGACTTGCTTCTGAGAAATAGGATGTCACAATAATCACTTGTGTGATCAGATTAGCAATGACTATGATTTCCATCTTGCCAGCTGACTCTTGCTCTTCTTGGCTTGCACACTTTGATGAAGCAAACTGCCACATTGAAAAAGCACCCAGGCTGGGCATGGTGGCTCACGCCTGAAATCCCATCACTTTGGGAGGCCGAGGCAAGTGTATCACGAGGTCAGGAGTTCGAGACCATCCTGGACAACATGGCAAAACCCCATCTCTACTAAAAATACAAAATTAGCCTGGCGTGGTGGCACATGCCTGTAATCCCAGCTACTTAGGAGACAGAGGCAAGAGAAACTCGAACCTGGGAAGCAGGAGGTTGTGGTGAGCCAAGATGGCACCATTGCACTCCAGCCTGGGCAACAAGATCAAAACTCCATCTCAAAAAAAAAAAAAATACAAAATTAGCTGGGCATGGTGGCGGGTGCCTGTAATCCCAGCTACTCGGGAAGCTGAGGCAGGAGAATCACTTGAATATGGGAGGCGGAGGTTGCAGTGACCTGAAATCGCACCACTGCACTCCAGCCTGGGCAACAAGAGCGAAACTCCGTCTAAAAAAAAAAGAAAGAAAAGGCAGCCGACGATGTAGTAAAGAGCTGGTGGCCTCTGACTATCAGCTCAGGGAACGGAGGGCCTCAGTCCAACAGCCCTGAAGGAACTGAATCCTGCTAACAGCCAGGTAAGCCTGGAAGCACGTGGTTCCCCAGTTGAACCTCAAGGCTACTACAGCCCAGCGTGTAAAATTTCAGGAGGCTCTTACTTGTAACACGTGTGTCCTGACCCCACCCTGTGCAGCCAACACCCTGAATAGCACTTGTGAGATATTCTGCAGTGAAGGAACCAGTGAATCTGTGCTCACTAGGTTTTGGGCTAATTCCTTATGCAGTACTAGGTAACCAATACATCTGGGTATTTTGAAATGTTCTTGTCTGAAATCTAAAAACTACCTCCTTTTCAGAAGGTCATGTGAGATGGTATATTAAGGGTGGCAAGGCAGCCCCAGGACAGACCTAGATTCCTTTTTGTTTGTTTTGAGATGAGATCTTGCTCTGTGCCCAGGTTGAAGTGCAGTGACAAAATCTTGGCTTACAGCAGCCTCGATCTCCTGAGCTCAAGCAGTCCTCCCCCTCAGCCTCCCAAGTAGCTGGGACTACAGATGTGCACCAGCACATACAGCTATCTTTTTTTTTTTTTGTAAAGGTGGGGTCTGGCTATGTTGCCCAGACCTAGATCCTGATCTCAGACCCTCCTCTAATTAGCTGAGTAGCCTTAGGCAAGTTACTTTGATTTCTCTGAGCCTCAAATTTCTCACACAGAAAAATGGGGATAATACTGATTTCCTAAAATAGATTATATATGTGTAAATACTAATAATTACCATTTCTAGTGCATACTTTTTGTGTTAGAACCAACGTTAAATGCTTTACATGCATAATTGTCTTTTCTTTTCTTTCTCTTTTTTTTTTTTTTTTTTTTGAGACAGAGTTTCACTCTTGTTGCCTAGGCTGGAGTGTAGTGGTGCGATCTCTCAACCTCCGCCTCCTGGGTTCAAGCGATTCTCCTGTCTCAGCCTCCCGAATACCTAGAATTATAGGCGCCCGCCGCTACACCCACCTAATTTTTTGTATTTTTAGTAGAGATGGGGTTTCACCTTGTTGGCCAGGCTGGTCTTGAACTGCTGACCTCAGGTGATCCACCCGCCTCAGCCTTCCAAAGTGCTGGGATTACAGGTGTGAGCCACTGCCCCTGACCGCATTATTGTATTTTATCCTCACAAACTTATGGGGCAAGTTCAGTTATTACCCCCATTCTTCAGATAAGAAAAGTGAGAAGGCACAGGACTTGCGTGCGCGGGATACATCGCAGGCCTTCAATAAATTGTCATAAATGAAGAAAAGAAAGCAAGCCTTTCCTACCTATTACCACTAGGTGGCAGCAAAGACGGGCAAAAGAGCCAGCCTTTAAGCTTGGCTGAAACTTTATTCCTGAAAACAAATTTGTTTAGATGAAATTGTATTCCTGAATATTTCCCTAAGTATTTATGTGCCAAATGATTTACAAGAACTAATTATATTATCGTCACAATCCTATGTGAGATTTGTTATTACTAATTTACAAAGGAGGAGACTGAGGCTGAGGCGTGACTTCCTAAGGTCCACCCAGCTAGAAAATGACATGAATTAAGTTAAACATGTGGTATGAATACCTCTAAAACTTTTCTATGCCAATGTTTCTGAGTTGCTGTATACTTTTAGAGAAAAAGGGAGTAATTTTGTTTGTGTGTGTTTTTAGAATTCTGATTATACATATATATATATTTATTTATTTATTTATTTTTGAGACAGAGTCTCATTCTGTTGCCCAGGCTGGAGTGCAGTGGCATGATCTCTGCTCATTGCAAGCTCCATCCCCCGGGTTCAAATGATTCTTGCACCTCAGCCTCCTGAGTAGCTGGGATTATAGGCACACGCCACCATGCCCAGCTAATTTTTGTAATTTTTATAGAGACGGGATTTCACTATGTCGGCCAGGCTGGTCTCAAACTCCTGACCTCAAGTGATCTGCCCACCTCGGCCTCCCAATGTGCTGGGATTACAAGCATAAGCTACCACTCCCAGCCCATATTATTCTTTAACTTGCTTCTTTCACCTGACAGTGAATCTTAGAAACATTTCCAAGGAATCTGTTCTTTTTGGCACCTGTACAATATTCTATAGTGGGGTTGGATCACAAAATATCTAGGTAATCAACCTTCTATGTCTAGTCATCTGAATTACTTCTAATTTTTTGCTTTTACTAAAAAAACAAAGAAAAATCCTTCCAGAAAGATTCATGAACAGATGCCTCAGACCTTCTCTGGTTAGCTGAGTAGCCTTAGGCAGATTATTTTGATTTCTCTGAGCCTCAAATTTCTCACACAGAAAAATGGGTATAATACTAATACATTATTATATCCCAGGTAGACTCCCAGGTGTGTGACCCCTGGGTTGTGGGGTGTGTGTAGCTGTGGTTGGTAAAGATGCTGGTCACCTACAGGTGGGTCGTGCCTATTTTCATCCCACCTGCTGTGAGGGAGGGAGATCTGTTTCTTTATGGCTTAGCCAACCCTGTAGGTTATCAATGTTCATTTTTTTTGCTAATTTCTTATTAATATGAAGAAAGTTTTCAGTAAACAATTTAGTAACAGACTGAGCTACCTTAAAACGAAATGAGTTCCCTCTTCCTTGCAGGTGAGCAGTCAAAAGTTTGCATGGGGCCGGTGCAGTGGCTCATGCCTGTAGTCCCAGCACTTTGGGAGGCCAAGGCAAGTGACCACGAGGTCAGGAGTTTGAGACCAGCCTGGCCAGTCCAGTGAAACCCCATTTCTACTAAAAATATAAAAATTTAGCCAGGTGTGGTGGTGCACACCTGTAGTCTCAGCTACTCGGTAGGTTGAGGCAGGAAAATTGCTTGAACCCGTCAGGTGGGGGTTGCAGTGAGCCAAGATCGTGCCATTGTACTCCAGCCTGGGTGACAGAGCGAGAGTCTGTGTCCAAAAAAAAAAAAAAAAAAAGAGTTTATATGACCAGGCTGGGCACAGTGGCTCGTGCCTGTGATCCCAGCACTCTGGGAAGCCGAGGCAGGCAGATCACCTGAAGTCAGGTGTTCGAGACCAGCCTGGCCAACATGCTGAAATTTCCTCTCTGTTAAAATACAAAAATTAGCTGGACATGGTGGCACACACCTGCGATCCCAGCTACTCAGGAGGCTGAGGCAGGAGAATCTCTTGAACCCGGGAGGCAGAGATTGCAGTGAGCTGAGATCATGCCATGGCACTCCAGCTCAGGCGACAGTGTGAGACTCCAACTCAAGAAAAAAAAGAAAAGAGTTTGCATAGCCAAGAGAGTCCCTAATGGGGGGAGATGAGTGAAGAAAATGTCTCAGTCCTTTCCTGGCAGAGGTCCCAGCTGAACGTATCCCCTCTGTCTGTGCCTGGGGCACATGCACATTGCCACTTTTTAAGGTTTTACTGTGCCACTTCTTTTTGGGTCAGGGGAACAGAGGCTTCCTCTGTAGCCCAGGCTGGAGTGCAGCGGCCTGATTTTGGCTCTCTGCAACCGCCACCTCCCGGGTCCCAGTTCCAGCAATTCTCCTGCCTCAGCCTGTGGAGTAGCTGGAATTACAGGAATGCACCACCCCACCCAGTTGATTTTTGTATTTTTAGTAAAGACGGGGTTTCACCACGTCGGCCAGGCTGGTCTTGTACTCCTGACCTCATGATCCGCCTGGGCCTCCCAAAGTGCTGGGATTACAGGTGTAAGCCACTGCGCCTGGCCAACTGTACCACTTTTTAAGGTTTTACTGTGCAAGCCCCATCATCACAATCAGATGAGGAGCCCCCTACGTTCCTTCTTTGCTTTCATTGACATGAGAATTGGGCATGATTCATCCTGTGGGGCAGTGTGGATGGGGAAGGGCTGGTCCACTGCCAGGGAGTGGGGAGAGTGACACCATGCCACACCTCAGTTCATTCATTCTTCACTGTCCCTATCAGGTAGAAGCTATGACTTTCCTCATTTTACAGATGAGGAAACAGAGGCTCAGGGAGGTGGAAGCACCCACTGACATAAAAAGCATGGCATAGTGGGCAGCACGGAGCCAGGATAAGGTCAGGAAAATGAAGCTAACTGGCATGGGGGTGGGGAGGCGCTCCTACACCCACAAGGGAGGTAGAAGCACCCCAGGCAGGGCCCAGAGGCACCAGGTAGAGCCCACAGCAACGAGGCTGGCAAGGGTTTTCCCAAAGAGGGCAACTTGGCTGTTCTTGCCCCACCCTCTCCTGGGACTGCCAGTTCCTCCCCCAGGCACATGTTATCTGCGTCCTGGGGACACAGCTGCAGACTCTCGCCAGCTGAGGCCCTCCTGGCAGGTGGTGTCCAACCTTTGGACATGTAAACAGCCTTGGCCTGACCAGGGTGGCCCAGCTTAGCCTTGAGGCCTGCAGACCTGTGCATGCCCAGGCAGGCATGTGTGAATATGTTGAGGGCCATGAGGATGTGTTTAGGTCTCCACACATCCACTTGGGGGTTGGACCTGGGGGCCAAGGACTTCTCATTCATCCTGCTGCCTCCCCAGACTCTGGGGAATCCCCAGGTTACCTCCTGAAAGAGGACCAGGCTGGAACCAAGAAATCCCAGAAGAACCTGAGGACCAGAGAGGGGCTGACATGTGCCTAGGGCCACACAGCAGACAGAGCCAGGTCCATAAATCTCTCTGCCGCAGACCCTGACCCCCTGGTCCTCACTGCCTCCCACCCACCACCTGCAGCTCCTCTTATCTCTGGGGCCCTGGAGCCTACTGATTCCTGGGACAGGGCCCACCCTCCCTTGGGGGACCAGATGGATGGGACTGCAGGGGCTGCTCAGGCCTGATAAGGGACTTGGCTCAGGCCTTTATCAGTGGGACTTGGGGCTTAGGACAGGCACGTATCCCTGTTTGGGAGCGGAAGCTGTAAAAAGAGAGTGCTCAGCCCCTGGGCAAAAGAGATACAGGACAGGGACTTTTTTCAGTACTTCTTTTTTTTTTAATCTGTATTGCTTTCTCTGATTACAAAAGCAATTCAGGCATGTTACAATTAATTAGAACGAACAAAAATAGATAGTATGGGAAGTGAAAGTGCCTGTGAATCTGTCTTCCAGACATAATCCCCCAGCCTGGTTTGGGGTCATCTCTCTGGATTTCTTTCTACGCATAGATTAACATGGTCAATTAATTAATGAATTGGAAACATATAGAGCACAGTGTGGTGGCTCCAAGTGTGTCCTGGGTCCCAGTCATGTGGCTCCTTAGCTTCAAACCCAGACACATTTCTTAATCTCTCTGAGACACAGTTTTCTCCTCCGTAAAACCTCGCATGGATATTGTCGAGAGTAAACAAAATGACACATGCCAGGCGCTTTGTGAGCCTACACCCAGCTCAGTGAGCTCTTGATAAACAGCAGTGCTACCCGTGTCTTTACACAGCCTGCCTTTACTTTTCATTTAACAACCTAATGTGTATTTTTCTTTTAATTACAAAAAAAAAAAGGGACATCTTTTCATATTAGTGCCTAGAGATATAGTCCACTCCTTTTGACAAATTCAGAGCTCTCCTTGTATGGGCGAATCATCATTTTTTTAAATCAATTGTATTGCAGTATAATTTACATACAATAAAATGCACCCAGAAAAGAACATAGTTCAATGAGTTTTGAAAAATTATTCCACCCTGTAACCACTGCTACAGTGAAGTCTGGAACATTTCCGTTGTCCGGAAGGTTCCTCCATGTCCCTTTGCGATTAATCTCCTGCCCCACACCCAGCCCCAGGCAACCACGGAACTGTTTCCTGTCCCTGTAGTGTAGATTTCCCTTTTCTATAATATCATAAATGAAATCACACAGCATGTGCCCTCTGGGGGAAGGCTTCTTCCACTCGGCATAATGCTTTTAAGATTTCTCCATACTGTCACTGTCAGGTCACCAGTAGCTCATGGCTTTGCTATGCTAAAGAGCTCCCCATGGCAAAAATTCATTTCTGGCTGGGCACAGTGGCTCATGCCTGTAATTCCAACACTCTGGGAGGCCAAGGCAGGAGGATCACCTGAGGTTGGGAGTTAGAGACCAGCCTGACCAACATGGAGAAACCTCGTCTCTACTAAAAATACAAATTTAGACCGGCATGGTGGTGGGCACCTGTAATTCCACCTACTCGAGAGACTAATTTTTGCTGGAGAATCACTTGAACCTGGGAGGCAGAGGTTGTGGTGAGCCGAGATCATGCATTGCACTCCAGCCTGGGCAACAAGAGCAAGACTCCATCTCAAAAAAAATTTTTTTTAATCAATTTCTACAAAAAATACAATAAAAAAATATTAGCTGGGTGTGATGGCTCCCACCTGTAGTCCTAGCTGCACACGAGGCTGAAGTGGGAGGATTGCTTGAGCCCGGGAGGCTGAAGTTGCAGAGCAGAGATCACACCACTGCACTCCAGCCTGGGTGACAGAGCGAGACCCCGTCTCAAAAAAAAAAAAAAAAAATCCGTTGTTCCAGCGGGAGACTCAAAGGCCCAGAGAAGGCAAGCAATGTGCCCAAGATCAAGCGATGAGTTAGTTTCCACACAGAGACCAGAATTCAGCACTGCCTTTACCCATCCCTCCCCAAGCCCTCGCACAAAGCAGCGTGGGTGCTACACAAATAATATCCCCAAATGGTGTTCGAAACCTTGCTGATGATGATGGTGACCATGTTGACTACTGGTATTAAGTGCTTACCCTATGCTAGGCAGTGTTCTAAGTTCTTTGCATGGATCCACTCACTTTAATCCACACATATCCCAGTGAAGAAGGTTAAGTTACTATTCCCATTCTATAGATAAACTGAAGGCCGGGTGCGGTGGCTCACATCTGTCATCCCAGCACTCTGGGAGGCTGAGATGGGCGAATTTCCTGAGGTCAGGAGTTCGAGACCAGCCTGACCAACATGGAGAAACCCCTTCTCTATTAAAAATACAAAATTAGCCTGGTGTGATGACGAATGCCTGTAATCCCAGCTATTCACGAGGCTGAGGCAGGAGAATCGTTTGAACCTGGGAGGCGGAGGTTGCAGTGAGCCAAGATCGCACCATTGCACTCTAGCCTGGGCAACAAGAACAAAACTCTGACTCAAAGAAAAAAAAAAGAAGAGAAAAAGAAAAAGAAACTGAGGCACAGAGAATTTAAGCATCTCGCCGAAAATCACACAGCCAAGAAGAAGCAGAGCTGAGATTCGCACCAGCTGGTCGGGCTC
>PVKP010058039.1:0-10004 GCA_004027715.1 Plecturocebus donacophilus | reverse complement strand
CCAGGCTGGAGTGCAGTGGCGTGATCCCGGCTCACTGCAACTTCCGTTTTCCAGTTTCAAGCAACTCTCCTGCCTCAGCCTCCGGAGTAGCTGGGATTACAGGCATGCACCACCACACCTGGCTAATTTTTTTGTATTTTTAATAGAGACGGGGTTTCACCATGTTGGCCAGGATGGTCTTGATCTCTTGACCTCGTGATTCGCCTGCCTTGGCCTCCCAAAGTGTTGGGATTACAGGCGTAAGCCACCGTGGCCGGCCCAGAGTTTTGTTCTTTAAGATGCAATCCAGCCACCTTTTATTCCCCCCAAATTAAAATGTAGGTTTAATGCAATTCCAACCAACATACCAAAAGGATTATTTTGGAAATAGACTAAATTATTTCAAGGTTATTCTAGAATAGGCAAAAAAAAAAAAAAAAAAAAAAGAATGTGGGAAGGGATGGGAGAGAATAGCAAGGGGAGTAAAATTATGTGATTAAGGAGGCAACAAACAGTATTAGGAAAGGAAATAAACGGTGGAGAACTGCTTAGCTATTTGGCAAAATGAACAGACAAAAAAGCTCAAAACAAAAAAGAAGCTAATTTAGATCCTCACCTCATAATACGCCTCTCTTTCCAATGAATTCTAGATGGATGAATCTTAAAACACCAAGAAAAACACAAAACCCCCACAAGAGAAGTGAATATTTAACAAACCCAGGGGTGAAGATTAAACTTAGAATTGGAAGAAACAAAAGGAAAAAAAAACTGACAGATGACATTCTGTGCATGTGTATCCTCTGTATTTAAAAATAACACTAAAATGCCAACCAGGAAAATGTGTATTTTATGACAAATTAATAGGAAAATAAGTACATCAAACCTAGAGTCTTCAAAAGACAACAGAACAGTGTGTTTTGAACTTCTGGGATCCAGATCCCATCCCCTTTGCTTTTCCCCTAGGGGTTTATTCTCATCAATGTACATTCAAGTCTTTCACATTAAAATAAAATTAACAAGAACTTGAGCCCTCACATGTCCTTCCTCAGCTATCCATTTGCTCATTATTACAGCGAAACTTCTCCAAAGTCTCCATTCCCACTTCCTCACCTCCCTTTCCTTTTTCACAGTACTCCAATCTGGCATCTGCCCCACCACTCCATTAAAATAGCTCTCATCAAAACTCCAGTCTTCATCTCGTGCCAGTTCTTGATCAGTGCCCAATACAGCCCACTCATCCCTGTGAAACACTTTCTCCTTTGGCTTTCCTCCCTCCAATCGAACTAGCTATTGTGTTTTTTTAGCTGCCTTTGTTGGCGTCTCCTCTACCAAAACTCCAAATTGGCACTATACAAAAGGTGGCCATTAGTCAGGTCACTACAGAGTCCTTGAAACATGGCTAGTCTGTGAGATGTGCTATAAAATTAAAATATGCATTTGACTTTGAAGATGAAGATTTCTTTTGAAGACTTAGTACATGTTGAAAGCACAGTGTTTTGGATAGGATTAAACAAAAGAAATTAACTTCACCTGTTTCATTTGACTTTCCTCTTAATGTGGCTAGAAAAAATGTAAACTTATTATCTGGGGCTCACATTAGATTTTTATTGGCTAGTGCTGTTCTAAATGCTGGCGGTGTCCTCGAGTTCCATCTTGCTCCTCCTCAGTCTTGCCGTCATGGAAACAGTACCATTATCCATGCACGGGCTCATAATAGAGGCACAGAAAGGTAGACAGCAGTATTTTCAGAAAATGGGAGTGTCCACAGGGCAGGATTCCTATACATTGGATTGCTTTGAGGAACTTACCCCTGCACATTATGGTTTTTAGTTTCTCCTTTGGACTGTATTTAAAGGAATTTAAGAAACCCTCCCCATCTGACTCTCCTGTTTTTCTCTTTTATAAAGTCCACAGTTTGTAATGGTAAAGACTTAAGCAAGTTCTTGAACTCTTTCAGGCCCTAGAATTCTAGTCATGTTTGAGGAGAATGCAAGCAGTTTCTCTAAAGACTCATCTAACAAATATGCTGCCTCTGACCATGCCAGTTCCATCAATTCAACAGAGATGCTGAAATCTGGCACCAGGAACTTTGCAACAAAACCTGTCCCAGTTGTTACATAAGAAAACTGAAGTTGGGAAAGCAAAAGACTTGATTTCATTCATATCTTAAAAACAATAGGGTTTTGGAAAAAATATACATGTAAGTCAAGATTCAGTATTTAAACTTAAAACTCATGAAGTATCAAAACTACTAACCATTCTATAAGCACTCCTTTCAAGACGTTCACCATCTTTTCTCAGTCAGAAGGTTCAGATGACCTAAAGAATGCTAATAAAAAGAAAAAGGTGACATTAAATTAAAAATCATTAACTTTCATATACTTTGGGGATCTGCCTCTGAAATGAGGCAACATATAAAACGTCAATATTTAACAGTTAAGTCTATGAAAGACAGTTAACATTAAAGAAAAGAGACATACTGATTTTTTAACAAAATTAAAATGAGTCTACTTGGAATATTAAAGTCACATCTTACTTGCTAACCAATTCTACCCAGTCATTAGCCCTCATAGAAAGAAGCAAGCGGCCTAACTCTACACCAGTGTACCCAATCCAGGTGTAAACCATCCAGTAATCAAAGGATTTCTTTTCCTATTCAGGAGAATGACAAAGGATAAGATCCTGAAAAACAGGGATCGAAGAAGATAGTTCTGAAAGGTGCTTCAGGAATTACAGTGAGCCCAACCACCTCACTTTATTGAGACAGGGTCTGGCTCTGTTGCCCGGCTGGAGTGCAGTGGCGCGATCTCAGCTCCCTACAACCTCCGCCTCCCGGGTTCAAGCGATCGTCCAATCAGCATTCCGAGTAGCTGGGACTACAGGCATAAGCCACCAAGCCTGGTTAATTTACTGTAGTGTAGTGTGTGTGTGTACAGGCATAAGCCACCAAGCCTGGTTAATTTACTGTAGTGTAGTGTAGTGTGTGTGTGTGTGTGTGTGTGTACAGGCATAAGCCACCAAGCCTGGTTAATTTACTGTAGTGTAGTGTGTGTGTGTGTGTGTGTGTGTGTACAGGCATAAGCCACCAAGCCTAGTTAATTTACTGTAGTGTAGTGTGTGTGTGTGTGTGTGTGTACAGGCATAAGCCACCAAGTCTGGTTAATTTACTGTATTGTGTGTGTGTGTGTGTGTGTGTATTTTCAAGACTGATCTCGCTCTCTGTCGCCCCAGGGTGGAGTGCAGTGGAGTGATGTCGGCTCACTGCAACCGCTGCCTCCCGGGTTCAAGCGATTTCAGGCTGGTCACGAACTCCTGATCTCAAATGATCCACCTACCTCGGCCTCCCAAAGTGCTGGGATTACAGGCGTGAGCCACTGCGCCCGGCCAATTTATTGTATTTTTAGTGGAGCCGGGGTTTCACCATGTTGACCAGGCTGGTCTCGAACTCCTGGCCTCAGGTGATTCGCCCGCCTCCGCCTCCCAAAGTGTTGGGACTGCAGGTGTGAGCCACTGCACCAAGACCCAACCACCTCATTTTACAGGTAAGACCAAATGAAGAGATTAAGTCGTAGTTCCCGGCAAAGGAAAAAAAAAAAGGACAAGCCAGATCTCGTGCTCCTTCACTAAATAAACCACGTCTTGCGCGGACCTAGGCTGGAAGGAAACCACTCAGCGTCCGCCCACTTAACCTTCCACTTACACCTGGTGCAGGGCGAGTCGCCCCACAGGAAACCCACGATTAAAAATGATTGCGGGACTGGCGTGCAGCCGCGCCAGGGAGTGCCCGGAGAGAATGCGGAACACCGCCCTGTGCCCCCAACACCCGGTGGACAGGCTTCTGGGACTTTACTCTTCTTCCCCTCTCTCTTTGGGACCCCTCAGTCTTCCTGCACCCCACTATCCCCAGCCGCTCCGACGCTCGCCACACACCTCGGCCCACAGATGCAGAAGCGCTGCGGTGTCGCCGACAGAGTGCGCCTGCGCCTATACGTCATCGCGCTAGGGACGCTGTTGTGGGTGGAGGGAGCCGGGGAGAGGCGGGCCCAGAGCGGGCCGAGGGGGCGGGGTCGTGAATCGCCAGTCGTTGGGTGTAGGGCCCTGGCAGGCAACCGCGGAGAGGGCTCCCCAGCGGACGGGATCCGGCGACCGGTTGGGGACTGGCGGAGTCCGCGTGCCGGCAGGTAAGACGTGGAGGCCGGGCTGGTGTGGAGGCGGACAGGGGCGTCGGCGTAGCTGGGGGCGGTAGGGAGTGGAGAGAGGGTAGGGCGGGGGCCTGGCACCCCCGGGCACCACTGTGAGGCGCGCGGACCCTACCCACCCGCAGACGCTCCGCGGGGCGCGAGGGCCTCTCTCTGGTCGTCGCGAGCCTGACTTGTCTTTCCCGGTCGCTGTCTTTCTCTGGCTGCTGTCGAAGCCTCGGGGAGTGCACCTGCCGGTCGGTCTTCCCGGGCTCGGTAGTCACGGAGAGATAATGAGGACGAGTAGGAAACGGCCTCACCGGTCACATCTGAGCCTTCCCGACCACCGCTTCCTGTTCCCTCTCGAACCCCAGAGATTGAACAGATTGAATGCCGAGACATCTCTAAACTCGGCAACGGTCATTTTAAAGTGAAAGACCCCAGAAGGTTCTAAAGTTATTCTCTTACCCCAAATCTGTTCTGTAGTCTAAAGGAACACTCTCATTATTTTTACTAGTTGAGATATGAGGTTATTGTTTTTTATTCCTTAGGTTAAATTGTATTTCCCCAATTAAACTCATGCTGCTTTTTCTTTTCTTTTTGGAGATAGTCTTGGTCTGTCGGTCAGGCTAGAATGCATTGGTGCGATTAAGCTCATGCTGCCTTTTTTTTTTTTTCTTTTCTTTTTGAAGATAGTCTCGGTCTGTCGGTCAGGCTGGAATGCATTGGTGCGATCTGGGCTCACTGCATCCTGGGTCCCCTGGGATGTTCTCCTGCCTCAGTCTCTCTAGTAGCTGGGATTGCAGGCATGTGCCACCATGCCCGGCTAATTTTTGTATTTTTAGTAGAGACGGAGTTTCGCCATATTGGCCAGGCTGGTCTGGAACTCCTGACATCAGGTGATCCGCCTGCCTTGGCCTCCCAAAGTGTTGGCATTACAGGCGTGAGCCACCGCCCCCAGCCTCATGTGGCTTTTTTTTTTTTTAAACATTGTGTTTATTCATGTGATCTCTTGGGAACCCAGCTCTTCCATTTAGTTCCCTCTTTCTGTCCCTCAAATATTTTCCAGCTGGTGATTTCTGTATTGTTGCACTCTCTTTACAATAACAAAATTGACTCCAAGTCTTCTTCTTCCCAAGAATCTTTTGCTTTTTTTTTTCTATCTTGCAATACATTCTCTTCCTTGACCTCTTCATCAGTTCCATTTTTGTGCACCTGATGTGTGCCAGCTATTCTAGGCACTTGGGGTACAATGGTGAACAAGTAACTAATTTTGGTGGAGGCAGAGAGACACTGAAATCAGTTAAGGAGAATTTGATCATGTGATAAAGAGTAACTAGACGGGTTATTTTGGCCAAGGGGATGTCAGAAATGGCCTTCAGGAAGAACTCTGCATTTAAAAACCTTCTATATACCAGTAACAACTAGGAGTTTTAATAATAAAAATACACTATTCATAATGGCATTCACAACTAAAGGTATCTAGAAATAGATCAATCTAAACTGCGTCGTCCTTTAGACAGAAAAGTGTAAGTTTCTGTTGGAACACAAAAGACGACCCAAGTAAATGGTGAGATATACCATATTCATGGATGGAAAGACTCAACAAAAAGATACCAGTTTTACCAATTTCTGTGAATTTAGTGTGATGCCAATTAAAATCACTGTATGGTTTTATGGGACTTGACATGCTGAACTTAAAATTTGTATGGAAAGGCAAAGGACCAAGAATTGGGAAGTCAATTTTGAAGGAGAAGAAAAATAAGGTCTCTCCCTATCAGATACCAAAGCTTAATATAAAGTTTTAATTATTAAGATGGTGTGATGTTGATTCAGGGATAGGGAAGTAGATTCATGGAACAGAATAGAGAAACCAGAAACATACCTATTTACATGTGGGAGCTTAGTATACCACTATGTGGTATTGCAAAGCAGGGGGAAAGCATAAACTATTCAATAAAGGA
Organism: Plecturocebus donacophilus; assembly: GCA_004027715.1. Classification (NCBI taxonomy): domain Eukaryota; kingdom Metazoa; phylum Chordata; class Mammalia; order Primates; family Pitheciidae; genus Plecturocebus; species Plecturocebus donacophilus. The sequence goes on along the minus strand of PVKP010058039.1, from coordinate 3,883 downwards.
TGGTAAGATATGTGAGATGTGTGGCATTGTTATGGAATACAGATAGGATTAGATTCTTGCTTTCAAACTATTGACAACAGTAGTTTCCAGATAGATTAAAGACCTAAATGTGAATGGCACAGCTGCAAGATATTTGAAAGGAAATAGAAGAGACCATTGTCTCTATGAAAGATTTCATTTTTGTTTGCCTTGTTAAATCTTGTTACACGTAAGATTTATCATGTTAACCATTTTGTGATGTTGTTTGGTGACATTCACATTGTGCAACCAGCACTACTATCTCCTGAACTTTTTTTTTTTTAATCTTTCTAAGAAGGATTTCTTAAGTTACAGAAAGCACCATTGAGGTGACATTTTATTACTCCAAATGAAAGATGTTGGTGGCTTGAGCTAGACAAGAGTGTAGCTGTGAATACAGAGAAAAATGGATGGATTTTGGGGTATGTTTTGATGTAAGAGAAGAGGAATTATGCATGATTCAGATGTAGGGTAAGGGGAAAACAAGGAATGAAGGGTAACATCTGTTTTTTTGCTTGAGTTAAGGAGATTATTAACCATTTACAATGAAAAAGCATTGACCATTTGGTGGATGGTGATGGAGAAGATTTGTGGAGGAAGAGTTTGGGGAGAAAAATAATTCTGTTTTGGACAGTTAAGTATGAAAAGCCTATTGGACATCCGAGTGGAAATGTTCCAACAGCTATTGGATAGGTGGGTCAGGAAAGATCATAGCTAGAGGTACTCTGAGATCACTGGCATATAGATATTAAAAACTGTGGTGTGGGCCGGGTGTAATCCCACCATAGGTGGTGGCTCATGCCTGTAATCCCAGCACTTTGGGAGGCTGAGGCAGGTGAATCACGAGGTCAGGAGATTGAGACCATCCTGGCTAATGTGAAACCCCGTCTCTACTAAAAATACAAAAAATTAGCTGGGTGTGGTGGTATGCACCTGTAATCCCAGCTGCTCGGGAGGTTGAGGGAGTAGAGTCGCTTGAACCCAGGAGGTGGAGGCTGCAGTGAGCTGAGATCATGCCACTGGACTCCAGCCTGGGTGACAGAGACGCCATCTCAAAAAAAAAAAAAAAAAAAAAAAGAACTTCTGAATATTTGTGTTAGAATTAGATTCAGCTGTATTACACAGAAAACAAGATAATATTGGCTTAAATGTGTATATGATTACACAGGTAGGCAGCCTTGCTTTTAGGGCAGCAGCTCTGTAATCGTCCGGGACTCAAATTCTTCTATCTGGCTACTCTACCATCCTTAATATGATGCTTCATGGTAAGATGACTGCTTTAATTCGAACTGACAGTTACTCATTCTAGCGAGAGAGGAGGGAAGGAGAAAGAAAGGCACATAGCCTTCTTTTTAAGGACACTTTTCAGAAATTGCATATGACACGTCCACTCATCTTTCATTAGCCAGTGTTAGTAAGTGCCCACGGTTAACTAGAAAGAAAGATGATGTAGTCTTTTTTGTTATCTGTGTACCCAGCAACAATTCAGGTTTTATTAATCAGAGTGAAAGGGTGAAATGATGTTTCAGCCTTGCAGCTTCTTCTACCAGCACAATGAAGCTTCTGTTATGAAGATCCCGGTGACCTCCATAGTGTTAAACTTAATGGAATTTTTGAATATTTGATTTTTAAATTATCTCTTCCTTTTTACTTTCTCTTTCTTAGTCTCCTCAAAATTTTTCCTCTGTTGTCTACTTAAAATCAGTATTTCAGATTGTATGTAATCACAGTCATAATCGTAAAGGTGCTTTTAAATAGAAATTGACAAGCAGACCCTAAAACTATGTGGAAGTGTCAGGGACCTACAACAGTCCATCTTGAAAAGGAAGGACATAGCTGGAGAATTTACGCTACTAGCTTCAAGACTTACTTTAAAACTGCGATAATCTAAACAGTGAAATATTTATATAAGGATAGATAGACTGATTGAGTGGAATAGCTCCATACTTATTAACTCCGTTAGAGTTTTGTTTTGTTTTGTTTTGAGATGTGAGTCTCACTGTGTTGCCTAGGCTGTTGTTGGGCTCCTGAGCTCAACCAGTCCTCCTGCCTCAGGCTTCTGAGTAGCTGGAATTGCAGGCATGTGCCATAGATATAGTCAATTGATTGGTGGGCTCAAGCAGTCATCCAACCTTGGCCTCCCAGAGCCACCCCACCCAGCCTGTAGTGCCACCATGCTTGACCCTATGGTGTACTTTTTATTGTTATTTTATAGTGTATTCCTCTACTCCCATACTTATAAAAAAAAATAAAATTTACTGTAAAACAGTATACCAAGTTATGCTGGCAGCCGCCTCATTTATCTTGCGTAAAGGAAAGTTTAGAAATTACATGTCAGGACAGGTGTGGTGGCTGATGCCTGTAATCCCAGCACCTTGGGAGGCTGAGGCAGGCGGATCACAAAGTCAAGAGATCAAGACCATCCTGGTCAACATGGTGAAACCCCATCTCTACTGAAAAATACAAAAATTAGCTGGACATGGTGGCACGCGCCTGTAGTCCCAGCTACTTGGGAGGCTGAGGCAGGAGAATTGCTTGAACCCGGGAGGCGGAGGTTGCAGTGAGCCGAGATCGCGCCACTGCACTCCAGCTTGGCGCCTGGTGACAAAGCAAGACTCTGTCTCAAAAAAAAAAAAAGGAGAGAGATCCAAGATGGCCGATTAGCAGCAGCTCAGGATTGTAGCTTCCAGCGAAAGTGCAGAGAGCGAGTGGACGCCGCACTTTCAGACGAATTTTTGTTGCCCACAGACGGGGAGATTCCCAGCAGAGGAGCCCCATGGGTCGCCAGCACGACTCTTCAGGCTGGCGCGGCTGTTTTGCCAGTGCCCCAGCGTGGCGCTTCTCGGTGCGGAGTATACAGGACTGGGTGCCCTTTTAGTCGGGCTCAGCTGGTCCCATCCCCACAAGGAGAACAGCAATTGGAAGCCCTGAGGACTGAGAGTTTCACAGCAAGCACAGCTGAACCCGGGAAGGCCTAGCTCTGTGGGTAAGGGGCATCTGCTGAAGGAAAACTAAGAAACAGAAAAAACTTCATCACCAACAAGCCGGACGTCCACTCAGAGACCCAATCTGAAAGTCGGCAATTACAAAGATGACAGGTGGCTAAATCCACAAAAATGGGAAGAAACCAGTGCAAAAAGCCTGAGAACACCCGAAATCAGAATGCCTCTCCTCCTACAGGGGATCGCAGCTACTCATTAGCAAGGGAACAAGACCTGACAGAGAATGAATGTGATGAACTGACAGAATCAGGCTTCAGAAGGTGGATAATAAACTTCTATGAGCTAAAAGAACATGTTCTAACCCAATGCAAAGAAACTAAGAACCTTGAAAGAAGATTTAACGAAATGCTAAAGAGAATGGACAACTTAGAGAGGAATATAAGTGAATTAATGGAGCTGAAAAACACAACATGAGAACTTCATGAAGCATGCACAAGTTTCAACAGCCAAATTGACCAAGCAGAAGAAAGGATATCAGAGGTCGAAGATCAACTCAATGAAATAAAACGAGAAGGCAACATTAGAGAAGGGTAAAAAGGAATGAACAAAGTCTCCAAGAAATATGGGACTATGTGAAAAGACCTAATCTACATTTGATAGGTATACCTGAAGGTGACAAAGAGAATGAATCCAAGCTGGAAAATACTCTTCAGGATATTATCCGGGAAAACTTCCCCAACCTAGCAAGGCAGGCCAATATTCAAGTCCAGGAAATACAGAGAACACCACAAAGATATTCCTCAAGAAGAGGAACCCCAAGGCACATAATCGTCAGATTCACCAGGGTTGAAATGAAGGAGAAAATGCTAAGGGCAGCCAGAGAGAAGGGTCGGGTTACCCACAAAGGGAAGCCCATCAGACTC
>PVKP010058027.1:0-10254 GCA_004027715.1 Plecturocebus donacophilus | reverse complement strand
CAAAGACTTCATGACTAAAACACCAAAAGCATTGGCAACGAAAGCCAAAATTGCCAAATGGGATCTAATTAAACTAAAGAGCTTCTGCAAAGCAAAATAAACTATTATCAGCATAAATAGGTAACCTAGAGAATGGGAGAAAAATTTTGCAATCTATCCATCTGACAAAGAGCTAATATCCAGAATCTGCAAGGAATTTAAAAAAATTTACAAGAAAAAAAACAACCCCATCAGAAAGTGGTCAAAGGATATGAACAGCCACTTTTCAAAAAAAGACATTTATGTGGCCCACAAACTTATGAAAAATAGCTCATCATCACTGGTCATTAGAGAAATGCAAATCAAAACCACAGTGAGATACCATCTCACACCAGTTAGAATGGCGATCATTAAAAAGTCAGGAAACAGGCCGGGCGTGGTGGCTCATACCTGTAATCCCAGCAGTTTGGGAGGTTGAAGTGGGTGGATCACCTGAGGTAGAGAGTTCAAGACCAGCTTGGCTAACATGGTGAAACCCTGTGTCTACTAAAAATCAAAAAGTAGTGGGGCATGGTGGTGTGTGCCTGTAATCCCAGCTACTCAATAGGCTGAGGCAGGAAAATCGTTTGAACCTGGGAGGCGGAGGTTGTGGTGAGCAGAGATCGCACCACTGTACTCCAGCCTGAGCAACAAGAGTGAAACTCTGTCTCAAAAAAAAAAAAAAAAAGTCAGGAAACAACAGATGCTGGAGAGGATATGGAGAAATAGGAACACTCTTACGCTGTTGACGGGAGTGTAAATTAGTTCAACCATTGTGAAAGACAGTGTGGCAATTCTTCAAGGATCTAGAACTAGAAACACCACTTGACCCAGCAATCTCATTACTGGGTTTTTACTCAAAGGATTATAAATCATTCTACTATGAAGACACATGCACATGTATGTTTATTGCAGCACTATTCACGATAGCAAAAAATAGAACCAACAAAAATAGCAATCTTGGAACCAACCCAAATGCCCATCAATATTACACTGGATAAAGAAAATGTGGCACTATACACTATGGAATACTATGCAGCCAAAAAAAGAATGAGTTCATGTCCTTTGCAGGGACATGGATGAAGCTGGAAACCATCATTCTCAGCAAACTAAAACAGGAACAGAAAACCAAACACTGCATGTTCTCACTCCTAAGTGGGAGTTGAACAATGAGAACATATGGGCACAGAAAGGGGAGCATCACACACTGGACCTGTTGGGGAGTGTGGGGCAAATGGAGGGATAGCATTAGGAGAAATACCTAACGTAGATGATGGGTTGATGGGTACAGCAAACCACCATGGCACGTGTATACCTATGTAACGAACCTGCACGTTCTGCACATGTATCCCAGAACTCAAAGTATAATAAAAAAGAAAAAAATCTAAAAAAAAAATTTGGAAGTTATGTGCTAGGTTTGCCAGACTAAAGATAAGAAAAAAAAAATCTTTCTGAAAGGCTGGTGCTGGGAGGAGAAGCAGGACTATGCCTTATGAGGTAAGTTACCTTCAGCTCAGGCTGTGTGTCATCTGGCTTGATATGTATGGAGCATTTAGTGAGTTGTCTCCCAGATCTCCAAAGACCACCTATTGCTCTCTCTTAATGGGGTGACTTTATGTGACTCAGATGCCCTTACTCTGGAGGTGGTGTTTGGAGGTTATAATTGCCTGATGGGTATTTCCTGCCTGCTACATAAACAAAACCAACTTACTGAGATTGTGGTATTGCAGTAGAAAAACGGTTCAACACAAGGCTGGTTAAGTGGAAGGACTGGAGTTATTACTCAAGTCAGTCTCCCTGAGAACTCAGGGGCTAAGATTTTTATGGATAATTTGGTGGGCAAGGGAATAGGGAATGGGTGCTGCTGATTAGTTGGGGATAGAATTTTAGGGGTGTGGAAAACAGTTCTTGTGCTTCTGGGTGGGGGCCACAGGACTGATGGAGTCATGAGTTATGGGGTCCAGGTGGGGTCAGTCAGTCGCCAGAATGCAAAAGTCTGAAAATCATCTCAAAACACCAGTGTTAAGTCTACAATAGTGGTGTTATCTATAGGAGCAATTAGAGAAGTCACAAATCTTATGATCTCACATGACTCCTGAGCAGTAAGGAATTATAGAAAGTATGCCTACATTTTAGCAGAATTCAGACCCCTCCCCTAATCTTAGTTTCATGGTGTTTCATTAGTTATAGGTCCCTGAGCTAGGAAGGGATTAGTTTTAGGAGGGACTATTATCATCCTTGCTTCCAAGTTAAACTATAAACTAAATTCTTCCCACGGTTAGCTTGGCCTATGCCCAGGAATGAGTGAGGTCAGCCAGCTTGTGAGGCTAGAAGCAAGATAAGAGTCAGCCACGCTAGAGTCCTCTCATTGTCATAATCTTGGCAAAGGAGGTTTCAAGTTCTGTAAAATATTAAAACTATAAGGTACCTTTAATATGTCTTATCTACCTCACCTCCTTTATATTACAAATATGAAAGCCACATACAAGTTTTGTGACTTGCCCAAGGTCACACAGCTAGAACTCTAAAATGTAGAGTTCTAGATCCAAATTTCCTGTCCTTCTGTTGAATGACCTTCCCATTATATCACTTAAACTCCATGAAGGTTCAAGAGCAGTTGGGTTCCAGGACCTTTCATTTATTCTTGGCCTCCACAATTTCTTTAAAGTAGATTCACATTGTAAACTCACAGACTGAAGCTATTTTGGGAACAAATGAACTTTTTAGGTAAGAAAAATTTAAGGTTTTTTTTTTTTTTACACCAGGGAGACAAAATGGGATCTGAGCCTCAAAGTATGGTGCAATCTAGATAATGAGAAAAATGGCAGCAGGCAGGGATGACACATGGCCATGTGAGCTGGGCACTGCACAACTCTGGGGGGCTTTGTATTCACTACTCTTAAGGATAGTGTCTTACGGAGTTGTGTAACAGTGTAGCCTTTGGGAGATCAGATCTCCAGGTAGAAAGAAATAGGATGATACGCAAAGAAAACAGCTTATATATTGGAGAGATGGGACCAAGATCAAGTCTGCCCATAGGAGGTATGCCTTAAAAGTGACTTGGGGAAAAGGAAGAGATGGAGATTCCTTCAGGCTTGTCATGCCAATTTTCTCCTTTTCAGACTCCTTTTTGATTTCTCTCATTCTCTCCAACACTACATCCAACATTTTGGACACTGCAGACAATTCTATGTGTTTTTCGGTACACCAGTGCCCTGCCACTTTTGGTACCTGTTAAGTGATCTATGGAAAATTGTTGAGCCAATATTACAAACAGCATGACCTTTATTGTAGGCCTTGGCTCTTTGCAATGCTGTTTTGTTTGCCTATCTAGGTATCCCATGAACTCTTGAAGTGCACATTTAATGGATATGTATTAGAAATGGAGTTGGATCTCCTACAGATTTTGCATTTTAGAGAGTCTTGTCTAGAACCAGTAATGTAAACCTTCTCTTGAAGAGGAACATTTTTCAGACTTTTTAAGCCACACCTCAACAGATGCAGCCCTCTCATCTCAGCACAATGACTGGCCTGCATTGCCTGCATGAAGTATCTGGGATGGTTTCCATTATTATACTTCTGTCAGTAACCACTTCCAATACCAACTACTTTCTAATAAATTGGAACATTCTTACTCTCTGGGTGAAAAACCAGTTACATATTTCCCAGTCTAAACTGAAAGTAATGAAACAGTACCCCTGGTTCATCTTTTGGGCACCATGATTAATTTCCTTTTGTATTCATCCCCAAATAGCACTTTTAAAAAGTGAGTAAACTTGGCTGTACTAAAAATGACAAAAATTCGAAAGAAATGGTACCTATATCAAAAAGCCATAACATAGAAGATCTAGCAAAAGGATATTCTTGTGGAATGATTCAAGAATCATTAATTCTTTTTCTTGAAGCAAAAGAAAAGCCATTTTATATAATAAATTCCCTTGATATTTTTACTAGGCTACATTTTAGAAAAAATGACTTAAATTGGGTTTCATTGTTTTTCCCTTTGTTGTTATAGTTAGCTCCCTTCTGCCTGTGTATAAGGAGGCACAGAGTAAACTGGATAATGCAGCAGGATAGTGCACTGCCATTCCATTTGGCACTGGTGTTTTCCAGGCTAAGTCAGAGATGAAGTCACTGACACGTTGAGAAATCTCTCTTCATCCTGAGTGAATGGCAGAAGGTTTGTTGTATATTTGAAAGATAATTTATAAAACAGATAATTTGTGGATTGTTAGAAGCTTCTTCTTTTCTGTAACTTCTTAACTCATAAACACATTCTTTTGGGGTTCCGAGCCATTTTAAAAAATATTGTTCACTAGTTTCTCTTTTCCTCTTCACCACCGACTATAGGTGAGCCTCCTGTCAGTGCTTCTTTCATTCTTTGGGCTTTAATTAATAAATAATTAATTAATTCAAAATGAATTGATCTTGCAATATTTAAGAAACATTGCCATTTGAGAGATCTGAGGAATGCAAAGATGAATAATCATAATACTTGTATTTGATGAGCTCCTACTTATGAGCCAAGTATGGTTTTGGGCACTAGATATTACAGCAACCATTAAGAAAGAGCTCATGATTTGGTAGGATAGATGAAAATATACAGGAATGAGTATTGTATTGAGTAATTGCAATATAAATTACAGGAGTACAAAAGAGGGAAAGATTATGAAAATATAAGAGCTTCACTAAAAATTTGAACTTTGAAGAGTTGTTGGGCTTTGGGCAAATAGAGATGAGGATAGGGAACAACATGAGCAGAATCAAACAGAGTGGGTGAGAAAGTCTTGGCCATGTTCATTGATGAATAGTCTGGCTTTAGTGAAGTAGTGTTTTGTGGATGTAAAATGACACCCCCATTTAGAGACTAAAAATAGGAGGTCCCCCTTATCCATCAAAATAGTCAGAAGGTGTGAGGATTCCAGGGGAGTAAAGCAATGCAGAAGTCAGGGAGTAAAGATGAAAGAGTGTCAAGAAGAGAGGTTTAGTTAGTCAAATCAGCAGAAAGGCCCTGTCAGGCAGGACTGAAGGGCACTCTTTGGGTTTGTTAATTTGAAGTTCATTGGGAACGTTTGTCAGAGCGGTTTTAGTGAGGGTAAGCCCATTTTCAGTGGGTTGAGAAGTGAAGGGAAGTGAAATAAATAATTTAGAAAAACTTTATTTATTTTTTTTTTTGGCAATAATTAGATTTTCTGGGTTTTTTGTTTGTTTGTTGTTGTTGTTTTAAACAGCCAGAGAAGCCAATTTTCCTTCTTCTTTAGCTTAGTGTAAATTATTTGCGTGGCACAGAGTAGGCTGAAGAGTAGGCCTACATTTGTTGGCTTCTGGATTTGAAATCACCATGTTGCTTTTCTCTACTTTGAAGCTTTAAGTGAAACATGGGATTATTAAAAAGTAAAAGGCCAAAAACAGTGTGACTTGAATGCCAAGTCCTAGGGGGAAATATGATAGAATTGAAAAGGTTTGGTAGTTGACTTTATTAGTGTTGACTCTGGGCCTCAGTTTACTCCCCATGTGTCTAATGGGGATATTTCCTACCTTATGGGCTTGTTGTCGTTACTAAGCTTAGTCAATATAGGTGTTATCTGGAGAAGTTTGAATGAGAAAGGCATAGAAAGATAAGACAGTAACTAGAGGGAAACTCAGATCAACTAAGGGTTTTTAGTGATAAAAAATACTTTACTGTGTTTATAGTTTAAGAGGTTGCAGGACAAGAAAAAAGGAGAGTCAAGGATATAGAAAAGAGAAAGAATTTTTGATGACAGCATCTTGGAAGATATAGGAGGAGGGGAACCAAAAGTCTGATTTTGGGTTGAACTTGGTTTTGGTGTTGAAAAGGAAAGAGATCCTTCTTCTGTGATGGAAGGAGGAAAAATGAGTGGGACTAACATTTGCATATGAGGGGTGGGCAGTTGAGGTAGATCCCCCTAAAGCCTCAGCTTTCTCACTGAGGAACAGACAAAGTTATGGGCTGCTGAAAGTGAGTGGTAGTCCTGAGGATGATTATGTACATGCTGAATGGTTGAAGAGGGGAATGCTAAAGAAAGGTGATTATGTACAAATATAAGCTCTAATATGTGAAGTTTAGGATTCAGCAGGAAGAAACCATGCATTTGCAGTGGCAGCAGTCTGTTCAGAAGCCTGGGTTTATAGGGGGAGACATATTTTATATCACTGGATTTAGGGTTGCAGTTATCCAAGTGGGTGCAGTGAAAGGACAGTGGTATAAGAAAGTAGAATGTGTTGGTGAGACAGTGCCCAGCATGAAGAGATCTTGGGAGAAGTGAGCAGGTCAATGGCAGGACAGGCAAGAGAGGGCTGGAAAACTTGAATTTGGGTTATTTGCATTTAGGGTTTCTGGTATGACAGTTTTGTTTTGTTTTTTGAGACAATCTCGCTATGTTGCTCAGGCAGTGGGCAGTGGCAGTGACACGGTCAGCTCACTGAAGCCTCCAATTCCTGGGCTCAAGTGATCCCCACACCTCAGCCTCTCAAGTGCCTAGAACTATAGGTGTGTGCTATGTGGCACGGTTTTAACTAATGCAGGGTCTTGGGTGTGGTCCTGCGAGTGGGAGTGAAAGCAATTGGAATTACTGAGGTCAAGAAATGGTGAAGTTGGGATGTTGGCTAAATCTCCCATTAAATGTTGAAACCTCCTAGGATTATGGCAGGATTTGGAGTGGAGAACAAGTCTATGTCATCTAACAAATATGAGCTTTGGGGACCAGAAGGTCAGTAAATAACTGCTGCCAGACTACTTTTTCTAAAATGTTTCTCTGATGATTTTATTTGGTTGCTTAAGAATTTACAAGAGGTCCCTAGACCTTATCAGATAGAAATCTAAATTGCTTAGACTGATCTGAAAAAGCTCCCTCTTAGCTATGAAAGCTCATCTTTAGAGTTACTTAATATGACCATCCCTATCCAACCAGGCAGTCTCTACATTTTTTCCCCATACTCTGAGACACATACACACACAAACTTAAGATACTTGCACGCAGAAATTGGGGCCCTCAAGGAAATTCAGGATATGTGTTTATTTTTGTCCTATCCTATACTTTCCTCCTGTACCAGTCAATATTTCTTTTTCTTTTTCTTTTTCTTTTTTTTTTTTCTGAGATAGGGTCTGGCTTTGTTGCCCAGGCTGGAGTGCAGTGGCATGATCACAGCTCACTGCAGCCTCAATCTCCCTGACTCAAGCGACCCTCTTTCCTCAGCATCCTACATAGCTGCAACTGCAGGCATGCACCACCATAAGTGGCTAATTTTTTTTGAAGTTTTGTAGATAAGGGGTCTCACTATATTGCCCAGGCTGGTCTTGAACCCCTGAGCTCAAATAATCCTCCCATCTCAGCCTCCCAAAGTGCTGGGATTATAGGTATGAACAACTATACTCAGCGCTATTCAATATTTTTTTAGGGGCCACTGAAGGCTTACCTCCTCTGTGGAGTATTTCCTAATGACTTGTTCTCCAATGCTTATCTTTCTCCTGCTATGAAATCCTACATTGATCCTTCATGAAGTGAACCATAGCACTTCATACACCTATGTTCCCTAAGTGTTGTATGTACTTACATCTTGTTGCCCAAAAAACTTCTTGAAAGAAGCTGTGTCTTCTGCATCTTTTGTGTGCCTCATTGTATCTAGAAAAGGGTTAAACATATCATTGTTAGTCTATTAGTAACTGGTGATTAATCTTGAAATGTTCTAATATTTATACACCCTATGAGACAGTCATAAGATTAATATTTTCAACATCTGCAAAATACTCTGAATTATATAGGAAATGTCTAAGTATCATAATATATAATGTTATTATTGAATTAACAGTAACAATTATAAATATTTACAATGATATTCCTACTACAATACTATGATTCTACTTTTCTGTCATCTTTAACAAGAGATGTCATAACTCCATTGGGAATGGTGATAATCAGTTCAGATTGAATTACTTGTGCACCCAGGCACAATAGGCTGATCCTTCAGGGGTACCATTTATCACTTTTTTCTTTAAAGATGGCTTTTCTTTTTCTAAATGAGTTCCATTTGTCACATGGGAAGGCCTCCAGTAGAATCCCTGTGCTTCTGAAGAATGAGGCTTTTAGTTACTCTCTATGGCTTTTTAAATTGATGACTCACCTGCCCTTAATATGCTCCATCTTTAGAATCTCAGGCTGAGGTCACTCTGAGCGAGGTTGCCCAGTGAAACCTCACACCATCAAAATGGTGAGCGTGCTGAGAATGGCATGTCTTTGCTAAGTTTAGGCGGCAACAGAGAGACAGGTTGCTTTCTGATTAAAATCAGGACCAGATCTGATTTTTGTTGAATGCGATGCTTCAACATCTCATGTGTCCAGTAGTATTGTTCATATTTTGGCAAAGAGTTTTGTTGTCTGATTTTCATTGTTTCAGGAAAAATACTTTTAGGGCTCCTAATACAATCAGAAAGTTGGCTTTTCTGCAGTGAGAATAAAGTTCTCATTGGTGTTGTAGGGGAGAACTTTAGTTTTATTGAGAAATGTAAAGAAATACATATTAATAAATGAAAGCTCTCATAAATTCTTTTATTATTTTATAAGAATCTGGTCATGAGAAAATACCACATAAGGGTAATATGTGAAAGATGGAGATTTCCCACTAAATGGCTGCAGCCTGCATTTTCCTCAGTGAAAATGGTCTCTATTTAGTAAGCTAAATTATATCTAAATATTACAACTTACCTGTACAAATATTTCCCAATTATTTGGGGATGTGCTCTTTTTACGTGGAGCCATTTTCAAGTAAAATTAGTTTGTACAGATAACTGGTATGAGAAATGTATGTTAGGTGGAGTAACACTTGGGGCATGATTAACTTGTGATTCCAGAAGGACTTCCAGGAGAGATGTCACATAGAACACTGCCAAATCTGAAGCTCAGGAGAGATAAGGTCTAGACCTGTGCTGTACAATAGAAGTTTATTTGAAGAAGGAAATGTTCTATATATGACTTGTCCTATAGGGGAGCCATTAGCCACATGTGGTTTGTGAACTCTTGAAATGTGGCTAATAAGGCTCTGTGAGACTGTTTCCTTCATCTGCTGAGGCACATGCAAACTCTTGGTTTACAGCTGATTTTCCTCATAAATTAGCTGATCCTCACAGAACCATGACTTGTAAATGTACTTTCATTATTTCTATTTTTTGAAGGGCAAAGGGACAACCCAGAGGCTGCTTAAATTTGTGAACATTGTTTCATGTTTACTTTCAGGTCCTTGATGTGGAAATATTTAACCTCAAAGTAAGTATTCTAGAGATTAATGGCTGCTGTTTGAAAAGGTCCATAGAAGTCCTTTCCTGCCAATACAAACATATACATTATTGAAGTATAAGACTATATCCACAGATAGGATTACATGTTAACTGAAAAGATTCAAGTGACAGTGTTTTTATTTTATCAAATTTATGTCCTCTTTTGATTATGTATTATCACAGCAAAAGAATTTCAACAGTTTTCATCAGTACTCTGCTTTCTCTCTTAAATTCAGAGTTTGGAAAAAAATTTTCTCTGTTGACAGCCTTATGATATGAGTCACTTTGAGCCCTTCATTGTTTTGAAGCTGGTCTATGACAGGTTGATGCAGTAATTACGAAGTCATTTTAAATCCTAGCTGGATCAGTTAGTTTTGCAAAGAAATAAATTCCACTACTTTTTAGATTTTATGTAGTGTTAATTAAAATTAAGTTGCCACAGTGGCTAGTGGCTACTGTATTGACCAGCACGAATATAGAGAAACAAACAAGGTACTAATCTGAAAAGACCATGGTTGAAGCAATGGGATAAGAGAATAAAAGAAAAAATTAACACCAAGGAGATTCTCTTAGAAAACATCTATGGTTAAGTGTGGTGAGAGAACAAAGAAATGGCCAAAGAAAAAAAAAGATGGTTAAAGAGAAAGGAAGGTGATCAGAATGAAGATGTGTCGTGAATGCGAGGGAGGAAGAGACCTTCAGGAAGACATAGTTCTCAATGCTGCTGCAAAGCTAGAGAATGAAAACTGACGATAGGCCATTTATTGAGCCGGCATTTAGAAGGTGTGTTTTCCAAGGAATGGTGAGGGTTGATACCAGACTACTGGTGTCCAAAAGTGCTCGGACAAACTTCACTTTTGACAAGTGTGTGCATAGATGGCAGGGCTATCTCTAAGGGAATAGTAGGGGAGGGAAAGGGGAAAGGCATTTTTTTTTTTTTTTTT
>PVKP010058015.1:0-10018 GCA_004027715.1 Plecturocebus donacophilus | reverse complement strand
TTTCCTTAGAGTAACTCCTAGAGCGCCCAGCGAGGAAGTTGTCTTTCTCTCTGGCTCCTTACTCAGCCTCATGTTTACCATTATATACGATCCAAACCTATTGTTCATTCTCGTTCTCAAACTAGAAAAATAAATCCATTTTGTTTATGTATTGTGACTCATACTAAGCTGAAGTAAGTTAGGAAAAGAAGGTATGTCTAAAGCCTGGGCCATGGACCAGGGGTAATCAATCAGGTGTAGAAGATAGTTTTTTAGAGTCTGTGTGTCTTGGGGAACTTGCTCATTATCATCACTATGCAAGCACATCGCAAAAGGGCTTCAATTCAGGTGACTGATGGTGTCAGCAAGGCTGTTGTTAGTGAAGACTGCAGTCTATGAATGTATGCTCAGCTTTGGTCCTGGGGGTAGCAGTCCTTTTCTTGAGAAGAGATGATCATCTCAAGAGTTGAAGAGTTACTGCCATGGCAGGAAGGCAAAGTTACTGACATGGTAGACTTTGGGAACTAAATCATGGTTCCCAAAAGAGCTAGAGAGGAAGGATGAAGTAGGAGTGTGGATAGGGGAGTCTAAGGCAAGTAGAACCTTCTTCTAGAGGAAGTCAAATTGCCTAACTCAGGCTAAGAAAGGGGCTCCGGGATTTGGGAAGGAAATCTGGAAAGGGCTCAAATAGGGGTACCTAATAACATAAATTCTAGGAACAAAGAGTCCAGATTTTTTTTTTTTAGATGGAGTTTTGCTCTTGTTGCCCAGGCTGGAGTGCAATGGCACCATCTTGGCTCACTGTAACCTCCACCTCCCAGGTTCAAGTGATTCTCCTGCCTCAGCCTCCCAAGTAGCTGGGATTACAGGCATGTGCCACCACACCTGGCTCATTTTGTATTTTTGGTAGAGACAGGGTTTCTCCATGTTGGTCAGGCTGGTCTCGAACTCTTGACCTCAGGTGAATCACCTGCCTTGGCCTCCCAAAGGGCTGGGATTACAGGTGTGAGCCACTGCACCCGGCCAAGAGTCCAAATCTAGCATAACTACACCCTTGAGGTCCTTGACAACTTTGGTTGTTATGACAGCACATTTCAGACTACACAAAAATTTCCCAGGGAGGATTTCCCAGGGAGGAACTATCCTGGAGTAAGGGATCTGCTGCCCCTCCAGGAAAGTGATCAATTTATACAGGAAAATTGTCTGAAAATGCAGGAGCTAGGCTAACGTATGACTTTATGTCTCAGAGAGGACTAGTTCCTCAAGAGAATTGCCCAAGGTGAATCACAACCTCATACCTATTTTCTTTTCTTTTTTTTGAGACAGTCTCGCTCCGTCGCCAGTCGCCAGGCTGGAGTGCAGTGGTGCGATCTCGGCTCACTGCAACCTCCGCCTCCTGGGTTCAAGCAATTCTCCTGCCTCAGCCTCTTGAGTAGCTGGGACTACAGGCGTGTGCCACCACTCCCAGCTAATTTTTGCTAGATGGGGTTTCACCATGTTAGCCAGGATGGTCTCAATCTCTTGACTTCGTGATCTGCCCACCTCGGCCTTCCCAAAGTGCTGAGATTACAGGTGTGAGCCACCATGCCCAGCCATGCCTATTTTCAGAATTCAACCTTTCCTTTGTCCTTTCCACCTCTTTGATAATACTAAAACCTGGATGGTATAACTCAACTACTAATTCCACATTTCACGCTTGACTTTTACTATTTTTATAATCAATACTCTCCACCATGGTCTTACCTTTAATGCCTTTCATGAAATGGGATAAAATGCTACCACTAATGGATGTCAGAACCACCTGAACTGAATATTAATTTTCCAGATGTTCGAATTAACACTGGTCCTCTTTCCCTAATATGGACAGAGGTGTGAAAGAACCTTCATATGAAGTGGCTTTGAATCTTGAATATTCACGTTTATTGTCCATTTATTACTTCAGAATGACTGGTTTTGTTTTGTATTTAGGAGTGGAGAGAGCCTGGAAATTGAGAAAGGGAAGAAAACAAGGCAGGGACCAAACAGGGACATGGCCAAGACAAGACAGTTGGACAGTTGACTCTCAGGCCTTTGTGGAAACCATATGGCTGGTCTGGGCATTTACCCTTTGTCAGGTAGACTCCAGTTGTGCACTGGGTCCCATTTGATGGAAACCTGGAGAAGCCCATGCATGAATCAGCTTTCTCCAGTGGAGAGACTGCCCGTGTTGCTGACTCTGCTTTGCTCTGCAAGAAGCAGCAGCAAGAGACTGAAGACTTTTTCTCTAGAATAATAAGCCCAATTACTTGAAAATGAAGTAGTACAATAAACCTAGCCAAAAGTGGTCTCTCTTAAATCAGCTTAGGTATATGACTTCTCCAGGAAGATCTCCCTTATTTGCTGACCCCATGTCTACACCCCTAAATGAGGTTAAGCACTTCATGCTTTGTTCTGTCAGCTCCTAGCCAATAGCCCTATCATAGCACTCACCCCAATATGATTTATTTCAATACCTCAGTAGAGGAGAGTTGCTTAACTGTTTGTGCTTTGGCAGTCTGCTGAAACCTATGAACCAATTCTTAAATAATGTTTTTCAATGCATAAAGTAAAATACATAGGATTACAAAGGAAACCAGTTATAATGAAATGTGTAGTTTTGGTTTTTTGAGGTGGGGATCTTGTTCTGCTGCCTAGGGAGGAGTACAGTGGCAGTCATAGCTCCCTACAGCCTTGAACTCCTAGGCCCAAGCAAAATCCTCCTGCCTCAGCATTCTGTATAACTATGTCTACAAGTGCGACCCACAACACTTGACTAATTTTTACAATTTTTTTGTAGAGATGGGGGGCTTGCTATGTTGACCAGGCTAGTCTTGATCTTCTGGCCTCAAGCAAGTCTGCCTTAGCCTCCAAAAGTGCTGGGATTCTACGTGTAAGCCACTGTGCCTGGCTGAAATATGTGTTTCTTTTTTTTTTTTTTTTTTTTTTAATTTATTTTTTTTTTAAAGATGGGGTTTCACCATGATGGCCAGGGTGATCTTGAACTCCTGACCTCAGGTGATCCACCCACCTCGGCCTCCCAAAGTGCTAGGATTACAGGCGTGAGCCACCGCGCCCGGCCGAAATATGTGTTTCTTAACTCCAGACATCTGGAGTATAAATTCCTTGAGTGCAAGGACTATGTCTTCATCTCTCTACTGTCAGTGCCTAGCACAAAGCCTGGCACATAGATGGTTCTTAAAAATGTTTATTCAATTCATGAATAGAAAGATAAATGGCTACTACCAAGTCAGCCTAAGGAATGATTCATTGCAACTGTTTATGCACATATCAATGGCTTGCATATATCTCACCCCATCTAGGATCATCTAGATCAGGGCTGTAAGGGAACTCATATTCAACAACAGGTACCATAATATCTAACAATAATGGCAGGCTATTGGAAGACCAGGAAAACAACAAAGCTCATGTATTTCACCAACTGGAAAACTCATCTAGTAAACAAGCTGTTTGAGGAAATATCTTGACTTTGGAAGCATGATGCACACACTACCTTAAAACCCTACTAATAACTCTTACGGAGGAAAGAAGGGAACCTGAGCTAGCATGTTGGTATTTGCGAGGGCTCTTCTGTCCTGAATTGGTCCTCTCAGCTCTGGGATAGAGAAAAGTGTCCCTAAAAACCATAAAAGGAGGCCGGGCATGGTGGCTCATGCCTGTAATCCAAGCATTTTGGAGGCCAAGGCGGGCGGATCACCTGAGGTTGGGAGTTCAAGACCAGCCTGACCAACAATGGCGAAACCCCGTCTTAAAAAAAAAAAAAAAGAAAAACCATAACAGGGATGAGATGTGCCTTCCTAGATTCAAGTAGATTCAGTCTTAGACGACAATTTTGCTTTTGTTTACTTACCAACAGAAAACCTAAACAAGCAGGAAATAAAAGCTCCCTCCCTCACTAAAGATATATTAAGGGCCAAATATTTGCTTTAAATTAATTGCTAAGTCTATTAGACCTTTTGTAAATAAAAATAATACCCCAGACTATTCAAAAATTGAAATCGACAACTGTATGGAGTTCACAAATCTCATTCTTAAGAGTGATCAGGTGGGGCGTGGTGGCTCATGCCTGTAATTCCAGCACTTTGGGAGGCCACAGCAGGAGGATCACTTGAGGCCAGGAGTTTGAGGACAGGCTGGCCAACTTGGCGAAACCCCGTCTCTACTAAAAATACAAAAATTAGCCGGGTGTGGTGGCAGCCGCCTGTAATCCCAGCTACTCAGGAGGCTGAGGCAGGAGAATCGCTTGAACCGGGGAGGCGAAGGCTGCAGTGAGCCGAGATCACACCATTGCACTCCAGCCTGGGTGGCAGAGCGAGACTCTGTCTCAAAAAAAAAAAAAAGTGACCTTCCGATGTTACAGGGTTTCTCTGGGTACATATAGCCATCTGAGGGATGGAGAATGCAACTTTTACTTGCTTGATGGAGTTTTCAACATCTGGTAGGTGCCTTCTTTAAAAAAAAAAAAAAAAAAGAAAGAAAGAAAGAAAAACTACAGGTCAAAGTTTTGTTTTTAATAAAAAAAATTCCTCCCACTCCTGAGGTGTGTGCTTTCTTTTTTGACCTATTTCTCCTTAAATTTGTCTGTAGTTTCCCTATATTCCTATATTTTTCCTAGTGCAGTAAACAATGCAATCAAAAAAATAAAAACTAGGGTCCACTCTTGCCCCAAACACTGAAGAGGGTCAAAGAGAAGGAATCACAGCACAGAAAATGGCCCAGCTCTAAATATACAAACAACATTAAAAACAAAAAAAAAACAAAAAACACCTCCCCCCATTATTATTGACATTCCTGCTACATTTCCTATAATATAATGTTGCAGACAAAGCTTCTTTCCCAGGGCATCCAGCTCACTCAGGAGACATCTAGTTGGTGCCTCAGGAAAGCCTGGGGGTGAGTCCTCTCTGTCAAGCCTAAAGTTTTTTATGATCTCAATATCTCACAGAAACATCTGTGGCATAAATGAATCTAAAAGGGGATGAAGGCAGGCAGGCACCTGTCACTGTTCTCCAAATCAACCAAAAAGCTGAGGAGCGTGGGTTCCAGGAGACAGATGCCATTAAGAGTTGAGGGATGGAGGGCAGAACAAGAGGAAGAACCAAATGAGTGGCTGCTTTTGGTTCCAAAGCCAAAAAATGGCCCCACCAAAAATGGCAGCTGGTGTGATTGAAGAGCTCCCTGTTCCTAGAGTCATGCAATGAAAATGATGGCCTTGGAGCCCTTTCCCTATGAAAGCCACAGTCCAAGAACCAGAGCAACTTATATCACATTGCAGTTTCAGATGAATGAACTGATCCTAGTTTAGGAGTGTAAGTGCTTTGACAAAGTGTAGAACAAGGTAAGCTATTACCCTGAACTCCAAAGCACAACTACAGCATCCATGGCTTTCCTTTTTTTGTTGTTGTTTTTTTGTTTTATTTGAGACGGAGTTTTGCTTTTGTTGCCCAGGCTGGAATGCAATGGTCCAATCTTGGTTCACTGCACCCTCCACCTCCTGGGTTCAAGCAATTCTCCTGCCTCAGCCTCCCAAGTAGCTGGGATTACAGGTGCCCCCTGCCATGCCCAGCTTTTTTTTTTCTTCTAATTTTTAGTAGAGACAGGGTTTCACCATGTTGACCAAGTTGGTCTCCAACTCCTGACCTCAGGTGATTTGCCTGCCTTGGACTCCCAAAGTGTTGGGATTACAGGCATGAGCCACCACAACCGGCCTTGGCTTTCCATTTCTGCAAAGCCACAGGCCACTGCCGCCACTTGCTCTTTGAAGATGCACCTTCCACTTATTACCAGCCTCTTCTCAAAATGGCACTCATGGTACTAACTCTTGCAGATCTCCAGAGGCATCAGTTGCACCTCTGGAAGTAAGATAATTTCCCTGCCCCATATTTGCCGAAGCACTTCCCTTTTATTTATTTATTTTTTTTGAGACGGAGTTTCACTCTTGTTGCGCAGGGTGGAGTGCAGTGGTGTGATCTCAGCTCACTGCAACCTCCGCCTTCCCAGGTTCAAGCAATTCTCCTGCCTCAGCCTCCAGAGTAGCTGGGATTACAGGTGCCTGCCAGCACACCCGGCTAATTATTTTTGTATTTTAACAGAGACGGGGTTTCACCATGTTGGCCAGGCTGGTCTCAAACTCCTGACCTTGTGATCCACCCTCCTTGGCCTCCCAAAGTGCTGGGATTACAGACGTGAGCTACCGCACCCGGCCAACATTTCCCTTTTTAAGTGCTGGCATGCCACCTTCCCCTCAAAGCAGAGTCAACTTCCTTTTGTTTCAGAGTTTTGTACTGGCCTTTGTAGGCCCTTTTCAGGATACAAAATAAAGTGCCCTTCTGCATCCACATGCGAATGGGTTGCCTTCCAGTGTCAGATCTGTGTTCCAGAGTTTGGTCAATTTATCTTTAAAGAATAAAACCACATGCCTACACAGACAGATGAGCCTGGAAATGGCTTTCTGGACAGGGTTACTCAATTCTTGACACTTTCCCTAAAAGAAATTACTTTCTTGGTGTAAGATGATTAGGACATTGAATTACCTACTCTCAATTTCTGAAAGGGCAGCTTGTTTTGTCCAGTTTTCAATGAGGGAGTGGGAGGAACCCAACATTTTCAGTTACAACAATAAGATTTTTTTTTTTAAAGGGTCCTATGTGGAAATGAGTAGGACAATGATAAAAATAAACAAATAATTAAAATTCCAAATCAAAACATAACTCCTGGCCCTGAGATCCCCAGTTAATCCTCTAAGACCACAATCTCCACATTGTGAACTTGATGCTGGTGTTCTTCCATTTCAGCTACAACTTTCTCCTCAGTCCTCAGCTCTGTCTCCAAGATGACTGCTTTGCCCTCAGTATCTTCAGCCTCTGGGTCTGGGGCTGGGTCAATCTCAATGATGGTCTGCCCATCCTCTGAGGTGCTTTCAACAGCCTGAATTGCCGAGGTTAGGCCAGACTCCATGGCCACCAATTCCACAGGGCTCACCATGGTGGTCATGTTGCCCAGTGTACTCCCATCCTGCATGGCAGTAGAGCTCAGCAGCGCCAAGCTAGATGAAGGGTGGATGGGCACTGTGTCTGGTGAGCTGCTCTTGGCAGAGGAGACCACTGTGGCATAGCGGAAGAGCTGAGGGCCAGAAGGCAATGTGTGGACAGTCACAGGACTGGAGCCCTGGCTGAGGGTGGCCACTGGAATATTGCCCATGGAAAATGACTGACCCACTGGGGTGATAGTGATGGGTGAGATGACTGTGAATTGAGGCTGCTGGACAGGAGGAGAAGGGCTCAAGACAGTGGTGGAGGCTGGCCGCTGGAGCCGGGGCCTTTTTGGAGGCTTAGGAGTGCTCACAGGCATCAGTACCACATTTTGAACTGTCTGAGATTTCAGCCTGTGATCCTGGGCTTGCTTCTTCTGCTCCTCCAACTGGCGTTCCAAGTCTATGGAAAAAAAGAAAAGACTTTGTGTGGAGGGAAGTAAAATCTTGGGAGTATTAAACTCAGAGTCCGGAGACCTGGTGTCTCTGTCTGGTTTTGTTACTAAGTAACCTCAGGCAAGTTGTGTGATATTGTTTTCTTTCTTGTTGTGTGTTTTTTTTTTAATTGCATTTTGGGTTTTGGGGTACTCTTGTTGTGTTTTTTGGGGGGCAAGGTCTTGCTGTTGCCTAGGCTGGAGGGTAGTGGCTAGTCACAGATGCTATCATCACACACTATAGCTTGAACTTCTGGCCTCAAGTGATCCACCCACCTCACCTTTCCAAAGTGTTGGGATTACCGTCATAAGCCAGTGCACCCAGGCTGCACAGTCCTTTGGAACTGCCATGGACCTATAAAGGAGCTACAATGGCCATTCCAAAAAACAGTGACTTTCAAACTATCCTTCCAGCTGCATTGGCTGGAAAACTCCTTTGCTGGTGACTTCAACAGCCACAGTTTACCACTGTTGCCCAGGAGGGTCTACAGAAAGTTATAGAGGAAGTCCCTAAAAATTACAGAACTGAAAGAGGTCTTAGAGTTCAAACAAATTCATTTTAACAGAGATCCAGAGAGGGATAATGAATAAATTAAGGTTATAAAGGTTGAGCCAGGACAAAAATCTTCTAATGGCCAACTTCATTGTTTTTGCATTATAATATACCTATCACTATCCCTCTCCCAAGTGTCCAGTCCAACCTAGGTGACCACTGGTGAGTCAGGTTCTACAATGGAATCTCTCTATTACTTAGTACCTGATAAGCACCCAAGAAAGAATCAGTTACACTTGTAGAACACTTTGTTTCCTATATGCGATACTGTGACATAATAAAAAATACATATTTAGTCTCTGCCCCTGGATTCTGGCACACAGCTCCTGAAACACAGGGATCGCCAGAGTGGTAAATGTCTTTGTATCTTAATGAGATGACAAGTATCTAGGAAGCCCTAGATAGATTCCTTTGGGGGCTGGTCACCAGAAAGATCCAGGCATGACTAAATGACTAGGACTTTCAGCCCTACCCTACAACCTCCCCAAGGAGTGGAGAGGGGCTATAGGTTGATTACCAATGGCCAATAAGGTAATCAATCATACCTATGTAATGAAGCCTCCATAAAACTCCAAAAGGACAGGGTTCACAGAGCCTCAGATTGTTGGAGGTTCCCAAGTGGCGTGCCTAGAGAGTGCATGGAAGTTCCACTCTCCTTCCCACTTTGTCCCATGCATCTCTTCCATCTGGTTATTCATCTGTGTCCTCTGTAATAACCTTCATAATAAACCTAATAAACATCAAGTGTTTCTCTGAATTCTGTGAGTCACCTTAGCAAATTAATCAAATACAAGAAGGTGATTGTGGGAACCCCAATTTATAGCCAGTTGGTCAGAAGCACAGGTCATTTGCAGTTTGCCTTCAATAATTAATTGGAAAAAAAAAAAAAAAAGCCCAGGTTACAACCTGGGGCTGAATGGGAGACAGTCTTGTGGGACTGACTATGAAATGTGATGCTATATCCAGGTGGACAGTATCAGAACTAAACTGAATTATATGATACCAAGTCAGTGTCCACTGTAGACTTGATTGCTAGGTGTATGCAGAAAAACCCCTATACATCTGATTACAGAAGTGTTCTGTGCTGTATTGAGTGTATGAGCATAGAAAAAACATTTTGGTTTTTCCAATGACTTATACTATAAAACACCACAAGCGGCCAGGCACGGTGCCTCATGCCTGTAATCCCAGCACTTCGGGAGGCCGAGGCAGGCAGATCACCTGAGGTCGGGAGTTCAACACTAGCCTGATCAACATGGAGAAACCTGGTCTCCACTAAAAACATAAAAAATTAGCCAGGCATGGTGGCACATGCCTGTAATCCCAGCTACTCGGGAGTCTGAGGCAGGAGAATCATTTGCACCTGGAGGCAGAGGTCGCAGTGAGCCGAGATTACACCATTGCACTCCAGCCTGGGCAACAAGAGGGAAATTCCGTTTCAAAAAAAATAAATAAATAAATAATAAAAATAAAACTCCAAGAGCAAGTCAGTTCCTTGCTTAGAATAAAAGGAGTAGGTAGGGATCATGAACACTTTCAAAATTCATAAAATATTGCCTTTTCAGGAAAAAAAAAATACTGCATTTTCCCCATCTTCAAATAGTAATGAAAAAACAATACACTGAAACAAGGTATCAATTAAATCTATAATTTATAAAAATTTAAATCAGGAAACATTATAAATACCAACATCCAATGTGACACAAATTGGCAAAACCTTGTTAGGAATTTGACAATGGGATATAAAAATCCATTTAAAAAAATTATCAATAGTATTTTAACTTCAAGCTTAGTCTTGGGAAGTAGTTCAGAAGAACGTTTTTTTTTTTTGGAGGAGATGGAGTCTCACTCTGTTGCCCAGTGGCACAATCTCAGCTCACTGCAACCTCCACCTCCCAGGTTTAAGCAGTTCTCCTGCCTCAACCTCCTGAGTAGCCGGGATTACAGGTACCACCACAAGGCCAGCTAATTTTTTTTTTTTTTTTT
>PVKP010057947.1:0-10016 GCA_004027715.1 Plecturocebus donacophilus | reverse complement strand
TGGGAAGGCATCTTGGTGGTGGTGGGTCTTCACGGGGCCTTGAAAGTCCAAAAGAATGTTACTGGGTGGACAGCTGAAGAGGGTATTTCAGACAGAGCATAAGCAATGGTGGGGGGCATGGGGACGAGGGCGTGCAGGAGGAGCAGCCATCCTGCTGAGCTGCAGCTGGGTGTGGGCTGTGTATGCATTTGTGTGTGTGTGTGTCTTTTGTGTGTGCATGTGTATATATGTATGTATGTGCAAGTGTTTGTGTGTGCGTGTGTGTTTATATGTACATGCATATATGTGTGCACATGTGTTTATATGTGTGTGTGTGTGTTGTTGTGTTGTTGTTGTTGTGGGGGAGGGAAGAGGTTGAAAGCGGAGCCAAGTCCTTTGGTTTTATTCTGTGGAAAGTGGACTATCTCCCGGGTGCAGGCTCTGAAGCTAACCTGCTTTTTAACTCTCTATTATTGGATCTGTCTATCTTGTTAATAAGATGTTTTAATACCAGCAAAACTGTGCCCTTTCCGATCACGACAGACTGCTGAACTTGACATTTAATGGAAAACAGAGCCCAGGCCTGAGAGACGGTGAGCGGGACGGGCACATGTTCTCACAGAGGCTGTCCTGTGGCTGGGTGGACAGGGCCGGCCTGTTTCAGGGATGGCGTCAGGGCTCGGCTGAGCCTGTCCATGGAGACAGCCCCATCACTGCACACCAGCACAGGGCCGTGCTGGGGAGATTCTGGCATCTCCCATAGCTTGCTGACATGTCACCCCTGCTGGGAAGTTTAAGGGACGTGTGTAGAAGTGGCTGTAACAAGATGAAATGTGCCTTGTGTCCTGAATGGTGCCTGTGAAGTGCTGGGGAGAGGGATGTCATGTCCCCGTGGGGTCTGAGGGAAGTCCCTGTGGAGCAGGTGGCTCCAGAGCTGCCTCTTAGGATGGGGCAACCATTCTAGAAGGTGGAAGCAGCTTGAGCAAACGAGGTGGCTGCCAGCTGGTGGAGCGCATAGGCCCCATGCGACAAGTGTCTAAAGGGGATACGGGAGGGGAGTGGTAAGGGGAAGAGCTGGGAGGCTCCTGAGGAAGGGGACTGGCCTGGGGGAGGGGACTGCAGGTGTGATCCAGGAGAGAAGCCTTTTTATCACAGCTACTCTGAGGTCAGGATTTCTCAGCAGCCTCTGAGGACCCTGGGAAAAGGGACAAGCAAGCGGGTGGGCCAGGGAGCTCAGGCTGCAAGCAACAGAAGTTCATTGCAGACCAAAGCACAAGGGGAGTGACTGGAAATGCATCTGGGCACAGTGGGAAGCCTGGAGAGCTGGCTTGGCAATAGGTGGAAATCATGGACACTTGCTGGGGGAAGAGAGGGCGCCGTGATGGAAGCAGACCCACAGGAGTAGCCTTGTGTCGGGAGTGCTGGATCTCCATCCATTCCTGGATGCCTGGCTCCCAGCTCAAGCTCTGCACTCGGCGAGGGCTCAGCCTAAGAGCCCTTGGCTTGGCAAAGGCAGGGTCCTGCCTACAATCCCACAGGTAAAGTAATTTCCTGCTCTTTGGAAGGGGAATGGGAGCTGGTCGGGCCTGAAGCACTAGAGTCCATTAGAGACACCTAACCTGGATGGAGAGCCTGAGGCCCACACCCAGAACACGGCATGCCGCGACAAGTTTTCCTCCAGCTTTAACGGTGACCCTCGGAGTCCACGTGCCCCTACTGGCTGCTAGTTGGGACTCTGGGAGGGGCTGTCCAGACAACTCCTGCACTGCAGGAAGCTTACATCCTGGCAGCTTGCATCCTACCTAACACCCCGGAGGGAGCCATTCCCACAACCTCCGAGGCAGCAGCAAAGGCAGGACAAAGTTTCAGTGGGATGTAACAAGAATCTTCCAGCATCAGCCACGATTCCACCAGGAATACATGTGCGTCTGAGAACTGCAATAAAAGCTGGGAAAATATGACAAGTTATGATAGACAGAGCTGTACAAAAATGACAAGCCATGTGACAAGATGGTATTTTGGGGTTGGGGAGAGAGTTAGAAATAATTACAGCATTCCCACCCCTCTCGCCGCGCCGCTGGGGGCTTGTGTGTGTGTAGATTGAAGAGAAGGGGGAATCGTTTGACTCTAATTTCAAGCCTTGTTCCTGTAATGGTTCCTTGTGGAATGCTGTTAAATAATGGTAATTATTACAGAGCCCTGTGCTTTGAGCCACTCTTGTCAACTGCAGCTGCAGCCTGCGGGGTTTGCCACTTTCCTCCGAGACTGCTTTGTGAGGCTGATCTAAGATGTTTGTGGATTATTTCCTCCTAAATTTTGTATCTTTCATTTGGACCAGAGTCACGAGATGAACACAGATCTCTTGAGTTTGGCATTGTAGGTCCGATATTTTATAGTCATGGAAAGGTAGGTGCACATAGATTAGTACACAACCCCAGTGATGGGCTGTGAAAATGTTATTCACTCCTTCCACCCATCAACTTCACTCCATTTAATTGCTTATGATTTTACCTTAAACTCTGCTCTGTGCCAGGATGGAGTGGTGAATCGGACATACATTCCCCCTCTGGAAGTTCATACGAAAGAAAACCACTGGGTGTAATACCGCACAGGCCATGATAATAAAGACGCGCATACTGGGCTTAGGCTGGGCTTAGGTGCGGGAGGATGGACTGCCAAATCAACCTGGAGTGACCGGCGTTTAAAGGGAGGGGACGCTGGAGCTGGGAACTGAAGGCTATGTAGGAGTTAGACATGAAGTCTGTTGCAGGCAGGAGGTTCTTATGAGTCACAATGTGAAGGCACATGAGCAAATAGCATGTTTAGGGAGGGATTAGGGTGACAAAGTGGCTGAAAGAAGGAACGACCCCATTTTAAATTCTAAAACAATTGTTTTTCTGATTATAGCGATAACGTTTAAAGACAACTCGGGTAAAAATCTTGGTACGCCTGTGTTTTCTCTTCATGCCTCTCCTGTCCCTTGCCTCCTTCTTTGGATGTACTTCTATGAGTCTTTCTCCTTCCCTCTTTCTTCAGAAGTGGGATGACGTTGAATGTGTAGTTTATATCCTGTATCACTAATTACATTATGAACATTTCCTATATATATCCTTTTCTCTCTCGTTTTTTCTTTTCTTTTTCTTTTTTTTGAGACAGGTCTCACTCTGTCGCCCAGGCTGGAGGGCAATGGCGTGATCTTGGCTCATTGCAGCCTCCACCTCCTGGGCTCAAGTGATCTTCCCATCTCAGCTTCCTGAGTAGCTGGGACTACAAGTTTCTGCCACCATGCCCAACTAATTTTTGTATTTTTAGTAGGGACGGGGTTCCAACATGTTGCCTAGGCTGGTCTTGAACTCCTGATCTCAAGTGATCCATCTTCCTTGGCCTCCCAACGTGCTGGGATGACAGGTGTAAGCCACCCCACCTGGCCCATATGTATTATTTATAATGACTTGTAATATTTCATATTATGGATATTCCACCATTCTCTAAACTATTTCTATATTGTGAATTGTGTTTGTTTTCAGTTTTTTGCCTTATAAATAAGGCAGAATCAAAACTTCTGCCCCCATTTCTGATAATTTCCTTGAGATAAATCCCTAAAAATCTAGAAGTGAAATTAAAGGGTATGAATATTCCTAAGTTTCTTGATCCATGTTGTCCATTGCTTTCTTTCAAAAAAGAGCTTATACTTAGAAAGAAGAGAAGTCCATCTCTTAAACGTCCAGGTAAGATGGCAGATTGAACACACCAATTTTGTTTCTCTACCCCCTGCTTCAGTAAGGAGTTTTTTTTTTTTGAAAGGCATAAACTTTCAAGAACATGAGAGGAGAACAGCAGCACAGTCTGGGAGTCTGAGCAACAGATGGACGAGTGGTAACTGCTTTAGCAGATTTGGGAAGGCTGAATCCCCAGCTGGTGGTTGAGAAAATGGAAAATCAACTCCATGTACGCAGCTGAATCCTCAAAACACGGAGAGTGGGCAGCACCAGGTGGGTCTCGGGGACGCTGAGAGTCGTTTCAGAAATAGCCAGGTCCCGAGTTCTTCTCCCTTGCTCTGTTGGCTGGGCCAGGGGTGGTTTCCCTCATCTCCTACCTTGCATAGGTTTGCCTATCATTCTCTGTAGAAGGCGAAGCTGGGCAACTCTGTGCTGGGACATCAGGTGCAGCAGTGGGTGGGGTAAGGACTTGGGAAACCCGAGGGGCTAAGGGAGCCTACGTAGAGTGGCTGCTGGTTCCCCAGTTCTCTCCCCCTAGACTCTTCGAATGCTGATACCCAGGCTGGGGACTTAAGAAATCTTCCTTGTGGAAGTTGTCCTGCACAAGAGCAAAGACTGTGAAGAGATGAATGTGCAGGTTTTTAGATGAACGTATATAGGGAAGTTCATAGTAGCCATTCCCTACCCACACACTTGGAGTTTCTAAACAGATTCCGAGTTCCTCATGTTTAAACATGAGAAAATGACCAAGGATTGCCAGACATCTAAAGAAAGCATCTAACATGAAAGAAAGACACCAAAGCAAACTATGAGAGGACCTTGAGCACTACCTACCTCACACCACACATAAAAGTCAATTTGAGAGGACTTACAGGTCTAAATGTGAAACGTATAATAATAAAACTCCTAGCAGAAAACACAGAAGAATATTATTATGACACTGAGGTAGGCAAATATTTCTTAAACAGGACAAAAAGGCACTAATTATAAAATTAAAGTTCATTAAAATTTAGAATTTCTGTTCCTCAAAAGACATCATTTGGAGAATGAAAAAGTAAGCCACAGAATGAAACTATATATTTTCAATTTATACATTAGACAAAGGGTTTCTATCCAGATTATACAAAGAACTCCTATACATCAATATAAACCAGCCAACAAGAAAAGACTGCTTGAAGATGTAACATCTGCTAGAAATGAAAGACCCAAAATAAGAATTGGTGGATAAAGTTGAGGAATCATTCAAAAATTGAACAAAAAGACCAAGGGATGAAAAACAAAATGATTGGGAGATTAGTGGACCAGTTCAGAAGAAAGAAAGAAAATAGAAAGGTGAAAATAATAAGTGAAATAATTCAAGAAAAATTTTCCAAATGAAAAGCTACAGTTTCAGGTTGAAGAGGTTCATGAATTTACAATGAATCAAAACAGAGCCATATAATGAAATTTCAAGGCCCCGAGGACATTTAGCATACACTCATTTAGCACACCTGAGGACAAACAAGCAATGTTATGCACTGTCAGAAAAGAAATAAAACACAACCTCATACAAGAGAACTGTCATATCAGAGGATCAGGTGTTAGATCGACTTTGGAATTCTCAGCCTGGAGGCAACCCTGAAAGCTAAAAGACAAAGAACAATGTCTTCAAAATATGGAAGGAAAATGATTTTCAATCCTGAATTTTACCCAGTTTACCAATCAAATCTGAGGGTAGAATAAACATTTCCAGACTTCAGAAAGTCTCAAAAAGCCCAGGTGCAATGGCTCACACCCGTAATCCCAGCACTTTGGGAGGCAGAGGCCGGTGGATCACTTGAGGCCAAGAGTTTGAGACCAGCCTTGGCAACAAGACAAAACCCTATCTCTACTAAAATACAAAAATTAGCTGGGCATGGTGCCACATGCCTGTAATTCCAGCTACTTGGGAGTCTGAGGCAGGAGAATCACTTGAGTCTGGGAGGCAGAGGTTGCAGTGAGCTGAAATCACACCATTGCACTCCAGCCTGGGTGACAGAGGAAAACTCTGTCTCAAAAAAAGAAAAAAAAGTCTCAAAAAATTTATATCCCATATACTCACTTCTCAGGAAGCTTCTGTAGTTTATATTTTACCGGAATAACAAAGGAAACATAGAGAAAGGTATGGGAGACAAGAAACTGGAGAAGCAACAGAGAGAGACAAACTGATGACTGTCACCAGACGTATAATGCTGGTAAAACCTGAGAAGTCAAAATTACCAAAGAAGTTAATAAGCAGGAATGAAGAATTGCTGCAGAACAGAAACAGAGCATTTTTTTTCTTGTAATTGCATCCCTACAAGCTCATGGAGCCAAGTTCCCACAGCTCTGGTGGCTGCATTCTGTGTATGGAGATAGAAACGGGATCTCAGGTCGGAGTCTGCAGGGAAATACTTTCAACCTGCATTGGGTCTGTGATTTTGGCAATATCTGATTGCTGAGAAGAGTCACAGATGACCATTCTATAGCCTTCATTTGATTGTCAAGGAGGTCAGCATCTCTAAATGTGCCTTTTTTTCTCTTCTAAATGAATTATTCACTTATGGTCATATGTGATAAGTGACAAAAACACCAATGTTTTATGCAGAAAGTTGCTTTTTTTTTTTTTTTTTTTGAGACCGAGTCTCACTCTGTCTCCCAGCCTGGAGTGCAGTGTCACAATCACCACTCACTGTAGCCTTGAGCTTCTGGGCTTAAGTGTTCCTCCCACCTCAGCCTCCCAAAGTCCTGAAATGACAGGTGTGAGCCATCACTCCTAGCAACATTACGGGTCCAGCGGGGGAAATGGCTGTGCTATGTCCCATCCACTTGAAGGGATATTTATTATGCACTTGTTAAAAACAGGTTTACTGGGAGTTTGTATCAAGATTTAAAAAATGCTTACAGTGTGTGGGTGAATAAAAAGAAGAGAGGGCACACTGCTGCATTGCTGCATGACAGCAATCACATGAAAGAA
This sequence comes from Plecturocebus donacophilus, assembly GCA_004027715.1. Lineage (NCBI taxonomy): Eukaryota > Metazoa > Chordata > Mammalia > Primates > Pitheciidae > Plecturocebus > Plecturocebus donacophilus. Next base: position 3,344 of record PVKP010057947.1, on the reverse strand, counting down.
GTAATCCCTACAGAGGACCAGAAACTTCTTTGAAGAAGAGTGAACATTATCTGCTGTTTCAGGGTGGACTACGGGGGAGTTCCCTGCTCCCGATTCTTTCTGCTTCCCCAATTTTTAAAAATGAGAAAATGATGACTTTTATGATAGAGATCAATATTAGCAGTAAGAAATGAGTGTATGCTAATTATCCCACGTTCCGTAAAACTGCTTGGAGTGCTGACAAGCTTCTCCAGAGCTGCCTCGATTCCCCGGCCCGGTTCTGCCTTCGGAACCAGCTGTGCAGACATATTTGGGAGCAGAGGTTGGCTCTTTCCTTTGCTTCTCTTCCCTACTCAGACACCAAACCATCAGCATTGTGTGGGGCACATTATTGTTCTTAATGAGGTCACAGGCCCTATGGGATCAGACTCCCAGCACTGGGGCATTTTTTTCCTTTTTAGAAATAAAAAAATACTCTTGAGAAATGCAGCAAGTGAATTGGGTGGTGAGAACTGGGCAGACTGAAGATTCTTGCATCCCGCAAAAAAGAACTAGACCTTAAATTGCAGCTTGCTTATGTGTTTGTTTCAAACCCAGACCAGGTTAGGGAGCCAGGCGCAGGGATTCTCTCTCCGCCGGGAGGAGTGTGAATTCGCACAGCCTTTCTAGAGGACAGTCTGGCTATGCTCAAGAAAAGCCTTATGGTTCTGCACATCCTTTGAGGGAGCAATTCTACAAATAGGGATTTGTTCTAAGGATATAATTCTGGATGTTTGTAAAAATAGAGTTGTAAAGTTCATCATAGCAGAGCTTATAATAATGAACAGTTGGAAACAATAGTAAGAGGTTGGTTCCATAAATTATGATACATTTATGTAATGGCATATTATATTTTGGAGGAGACGGAATAAAAAGGAAGCTAGTCAAAATACACTGTTGTATGAAACAAGCTGGCTATCAAGTGGTACATAATAGTGTGATCCATTCTGTATTGAAAGTATGTACTTGCCAATTAAAAATAATGGAAAATTATACACATTTATTCCTCAAACACTGACCGAGGATCTGCAATTTGCCAGACTCCCTACGTGGCTGGTGCCAAGATAAAGAACATATCCCCCACCCTCATGGGGGTCAGGGTGGGTTTGCTGCATCACACAAGCAAAGAAGTGTGATAAAGAACATATCCCCCACCCTCATGGGGGTCAGGGTGGGTTTGCTGCATCACACAAGCAAAGAAGTGTGGTTGGCAGTTTTGGTATGGCCTGGCAAAAGGGTCCCCTACGTAGGTTTTTGAGGGGCAATGGGGGAGCCTCAGCTGGGAGGGTTTCTGGGAAAAGAGGAAGCAAAAAAAAATTTTTTAAAGTTTTTTATTTCCATAGGTTTGTGGGGAATATGTGGTATTTGGTTACATGAGTAAGTTCTTTACTCATGGTGATTTTGGTGTACCCATCTCCCGAGCAGTATACGCTGAACCCAATTTGTGGTCTTTTATCCCTCACCCCATTCTCACCCTTTCTCCCTGAATCCCCAAAGTCCGTTGTGTCATTCTTATGCCTTTGTATCCTCATAGCTTAGCTCCCACTTATGGGTGAGAACATATGATGTTTGGTTTTCAATTTCTGAGTTACTTCACTTAGAATAATAGTCTAGAGGAAGCAAATTTTAGGGAGGTGGGAGCAGTGAGGAGCTTCCTCTAATATTGAGAAAGGGGAAAAGGCTTTGTGTTGGAATTTGAACCCCAGACCTCCAGACTTCCTGGGGGGCTGCAGGCCCTCTGGATAGTGGGGGACATGGTGAGCCTGAGGAGACCAGATGAAGCCCCAGGCACCCAAGCACAGAGGCAGAGGAGCTGCTCTCTTCCCTGGGCCCATGAGATGGACTATGGAGGGCAACTTGGTTTGGAAGCCTTTCTAGGAATGTTCTAGATAACGCTAGGCCTCTAGGTCCTTTGGAGAATCTAGGAAGGGGGCAGAACTCCCAAAACAACTGAGATTGCATCACCTGCCAGCCCAGTGCTGAAGGTCTCTGACAAGGTTACATTTTACATAGAGAGATAAAAGATGGTGACATTTCTTGAGATTTTGTTGCTGTAGATGAAAATTCCACCACTTACACTTGGTTTTCAGATGCCTTTCTTGATCTAAGGAAGTAATCAAAATAGAGACCTGGATCAAAATGCATTGATCTTTAAAATGTTAGTAGCACTGCAAGATTCATTTCCAAAGGTGCTAAGAGGTCACACTTCCAGAGCTTTCCTGTACACCGACCAGCACTGTGTGTTATTCACATTTTTGTTTTTTTGACTCTATGCTGGGTTAAACACTCATGATTTTAACGTGCATCTTCCTGACTGCTGACGAGCTCGAGTGTCTTTTCATGTATTTGTTGCTCACGTGCACCTTTTTCCCGTGGCTTGCTTGTTATCATTGTAGGTGATTTGCCTTCGTGTTCCTGGGATGCCTTTCTCAGTCATTCCATTTGGAAGTAGGTGTTTGGTCCTTGATGCCTGCAGTCACTTAGGACCCCTCCTGCGCACTGATTTTGTTTGGCTTTGTATTATGGGAAGTTCGTGAGTATGTTCACTCCCTGCTTCTTTTCCCAAAGATGGGAAGGGGCCGCTTCATGGAAAGGTGCTTATCTGTGTCTTCCACCAGACTGAACTTCAGGATGGTCAGGATCCTGACCCCTTTGACTTCTTGCTTATCCCTCCACTGTTCACCCAAGTACTTTGAGTTGAGGTCTCAGAGTGTTTCCCCACACATCATTTATTAATCCTAAGGTTTTCTTTCTTTCTTTTTAAAATATCTTTACAGTGGAGAGATTTGGCAGATAGAACCTTAATCAAGTGGCCAGAGCTAACGTCACCCATAGGCAGATGCGCTAATGTGTGTACTGAGGACCTGGTGTCATTTGTGTTGCTATGGTTCTGCCCAAAATGCATGGCCTGAATCCAGTGACTAATCCAACAAACTCCAATCGAGGAACACGCTACAAAGCAACTGGTCTGTGCTTTTCAAAGCTGACAGCACCGGGAAAGGCAGACAAGCTTCAGATCTGGTCCCTGTGAGCAGAAACTAGAGCCATGACAGTTGATGCAATCTGTGCTTGCTGGTTGGATCCAGAGTCAGCAAAACATTGCTTTACAAGACGTTCCTGGGACAACTGGGAGTTTGTGTAACGACTCCATGATAATAGTATGGTATCAAGGTTAAATTTCCTGAATTTGGTAATTATACTGTGATTACATAAGAGAATGTCTTTGTTCTTATGAAATTAATGCTGAAGTATTTAGGGATGATAGATCATGATTCTGCAACTTATTCTCGATTAGTTCAGTCAAAAAAATCCGTTATACACACATG
>PVKP010057910.1:0-10000 GCA_004027715.1 Plecturocebus donacophilus | reverse complement strand
GATTGCAGGAGGGATTCTCCCATGAGATGGGAGGTGAAGGATTTCATTTCCAAGCTTCCTTTCAGCACTTAAGATTCTATGGATTTGACACTCTTGTCCACCATTACTTGCTGAATTACACTGGAGTAGGTTTGTTTGTTTAGTTCTTAATGTGACTGCCATCTTTGCTTGCACCCTTTATTCCTTGTGCGTTTGTAACCTTTCTTTTACTTGATCCAATGCAAATACACCTACTTAGATGCTGCCTATATATCAGTAACCCTCAAAAGAAAATACATATTTAATCATGCAGGTGCTTTATCCAACATGACAATAAACATTTGCAAAAAGGTGAGATTCTAAACACTCATATTTTAAGGAACACTGATTGAGTTGTAGGTGTACTGAATATGTGAAAGCACATGGCAGCTCCGTGATTCATTTAATCTCTGAGGATATGAATAACAACAACAAAGAAGTCAGTGAATTGGGCTGCCAATTTCTTGTTTAGTTTTTATGTTCTATGGCTTACAAAAATATTTATTTCATTTAACCGCATCATAGAAGGGTAAAATTGGTATTAATAATCTCATTTTATAGACAGGAGAATTGAGGCTCGGGCAATTAAAGCAGCCAGTTCAAGGTGACATGACTGGCTAATGATGAAGGAGAACTGACTAATGAGGAAGCAGAGACTTGAATTCAAGTCTTCTGAGTTCAGGATTTATTTTCCTTTAGCATCAGATACGGGTTTTACTTTTCTGGGAAATAGATTTTAAGAGTTTATACCTTAAGGTTTCTTTTAATTTTTTGAGACAGAGTCTCTTTCTGTCACCAGGCTGGAGTGCAGTGGCGAGATCTCAGCTCACTGCAACCTTCGACTCCCTGGTTCAAGTGATTCTCCTGCCTCAGCCTCCGGAGTAGCTGGGATTACAGGCACGCACCACCACGTCCAGCTAATTTTTGTACTTTTAGTAGAGATGGGGTTTCACCATGTTGGCCAGGCTGGTCTCTATCTTCTGACCTCTGAATCTGCCCACCTCGGCCTACCAAAGTGTTAGGATTACAGGCATGAGCCACTGCACCCAGCCTATACCTTAATGTTTTTACACTTCAATGGAAACAGTTTGAATCAGAATTCTCAAATGCAAGGAAATCAGTTATGGTGTAACTACAATATAGCAGAACAAAATGTATGATTACTTAGTTTCATATTATTTCTGTAGCTTTAAATAAAAGAAAAATGCTTAGTGGTGTCCTTTTCTGATGACAGAAAAAGATTTCTGTTTTCTTATCTGAATCAATTTATCATGCTTTCAGTATCACAACAGTTTTCAGTTGAGCTTTTATTTATAAAGGTAGAAGCTTCTTGAGACAATTTCTTTTTGTGATCTATAAAGCATTTCCCCCTCCTCAACAGACTACTACTGGACCTGACAGTGGTAAAAACTGTCTCCCTTGTGCCAGAGAGTCCTCTGTAGCTTCTATGAAGAGGCAAGTGACTTTTGGCAGAGACAAAATATATTTCATCTTCCTCCCCATATTTTGTTAGGCTAAATTTGAGGGACTAGAATATAAATGTTTTTCAAGATATTGATTAATATGGTTGTTTCTATGTTAAAAAAGAAATTAAATCAGTTGTTTAACATCAAGTGTTCAAAAGAAATTATGTTGTTGTTTTTTTTTCCCCCCTGCATGTCAGTTGGCTGTTATGGTAAATATTTTGGCACTGTATAGACATTTACATTGTCTACATGATGCCATAATGAAGTGTTGACAAAAGAAAAATGCAAATAAACTAATTATATAATGTTCTATAGCTACAACTGTAATTTCCCTGATATTATGTATTTTTTTCTAAAGCAGTATAATTATGATATTTTATAATTTCTTTCTTATGGATATAAAATTTGAGATATTTTTCTTGATTTTAGAAGAAGTCAGAATTATTAAGAGCTTATTTACTCATTTAGGCAGCTAATCTAAAAATTGACTCTATATAAAAGACTGACTTAAAATACAAATTTTCTATAAAATTATGCTATGCTGGCCATAGTGAATTAAATAAAAATTAAGGCAATAAGTAAAATATACATATATAAAACGTATCTATGATCATAGAATTAATAATAGAATGTTGGTTCAGACTTTTTGTTTATGAGCAAAATAATAATAGATTTAAATAATAGGAAAAACAATATAATTAGATATTTGTTTAGGAGTCACTAGAATATATAAGCACTAAGATGAGTCACTTAACATATCTTTAGCACAGTTTTAGGGGCTGTAGAGACACCCTGCTTTGGTTGAGGAACACATAATATTTATTAAACAATGTTGAAAATATATAGCGGAATGCAAGTGCTAAAATACATTCTATAATTGCTTTAGGTGTTCCGAGGAATAAAAGATTGATGAAGGCTATGTTGGAGAGGTGGTGTTCCAGCTGAGCCTGAAAGCAAAGGTCAACTTTGAATTGATAGAGGTGAGAAAGGAAGACATTCCAGATGAGAAGGGCAACGTGAGAGAAATCCTAAGGGTGAAAGTAAGCAGGGTGTACATTTTCACATTGTGTGTGAAAATATAATACTGAGTGCCTTTATCTTAGACGTGGTTCTAGAAAACATCTTGAATTTTCTACCTCTTTTCTGATTTTGCAGATCTTGTCCTTATTGAAGTGTTGGAACAGTATTCATAATAATGTTTAGTAGACAGTAATGAAAAGAATGATATCTCAGTAATTTCCTTGTCATATTATTTGTCTAATCAGCACTTATAGTCCTCATTGTCAACATATTTTAATAAACAACCAGACAGCCAGCCTTTAATGCTGTTCTCCAAATCCATTACTTAAATAGTGATTTACAAGTAATAAGTTTATAAGTAATAAGTGCTTTACAAGAAATAAGAGACCATGGTCTTGAGATTCAAAATAATGTTGTAATTCAGCTAGACTTCCACAGGTGAAGAAAGAAGGACTGTGCAAAATAGTATGATGAACTCTGGTCTTCTTGTTGGGTACTTTTGAGCTTTTCTCTAGATTTCTTGAGACACAGGTTTTTTATTTATTTATTTATTTTTACAACTAATGGGCAACTCCAAACCCCTGTATATTTATGAAACAACTAATGAGCAACCCCAAACCCTTATATATTAATGCTGTATGTGTGGGTATGGCAAGAGACATTTTATCTGCATGCAGATATAATTATGTGATTAGGCTTTGTAGTCCCCACCTAAATCTCATCTTGAATGATAGTCCCCAGGTGTTGAGGGAGCCACCTGGTGGGAACTGACGGGATCATGAACACGATTTTCCCCTTACTGTTCTCATGATAGTGAGTTCTCACGAGATCTGATGGTTTTATAAGCATCTGGCATTCCTCCTGCTTGCACTTCTCGCTCTCTTGCCTGCTGCTGTGTTAATACGTACCTACTTCCCCTTCACTATGATTCTAAGTTTCCTGAGGCCTCCACAGCCATGTGGAACTGTGAGTCAATTGTACCTCTTTCCTTTATAAATTACCCAGTCTTGGGCAGTTCTTTATAGCACCGTGAAACAAACTAATACATAACATTACAGTCATTGTTATAATCACAGAAAGAAAGTAGGGAAGAAGTAGAAATAACTAAATATTCTCCTGATTTATCAGGAGAATAGAGAAACATCTAATAGAAAATTTCTTCCAAAAAAAGTGCAATAGGTGAGAACATTTTTTGGTAGTTCACAAAGCAACCTTTTATTTTTAGTAGTTATGTATTGAATGTACGTTACTATACTACAAAATGAATGGTGTGTGCGTGTGTGTGTGTGTGTGTTTGCATATGTATAATAAGCACAAGAACACCACAAAATAGTGTGTAGTTTTTACAGTGTGGTTCCCAAACAGTAACAGTATCACCTGAGAGCTTAGCAATGCAAATCATTAAGCACCACCACCCCAGATAGACTAAATCAGAAACTTTTCGGCTGAAGGCCAGCAATCCCTCCAGGTGATTCTAATGTGTACTAAAGTTTGAGCACCACTAATTTGATGAATATGTGATTGCTTAGGATAAGGCTAAATTAAAAATCTATTTACATTTAATTTTAAAATAAATTTTGGTATATAAGTGGTAGTTTAAAAAGAATGAAAGTAATAATTGAGTTACTGAAGTTTAAAAACAGTGCTCTTCTTTGTAGGATTGTAAAAATTGTGGCTTGGCAGAAATTATAGTGAAGAACAAATAAGAAAATAAAGAAAAATTATGAAAGAAAGAAGGGAGAAAATGGGGTTTAATGTCACCTAACATGTATCAGTAAGGAGCATGTGGAAGATCCTTTATCAAAATATTCAGTAAGTCATTTGCTGGGACTATCTTGTCTAATGTTGAATAGCTGAACCTCATTTTTACAAATAGTTCAGTTAAAGATAGCAGGGCAGAAACATCCTTGACTTTATGGCCCAAGCACAGAAGCACTTCCCAGATGGCTTGAATTAATGGACATTTTGTTTGTTAAAACACCAAATGTCTAAAAGCAAATTAGAGTCATTTGGGTCAAAAAAACCCATCCTTATTTTTCTTTCTCCTTGGGAGTAATCCAGCTTAAATTTTTCTTGTGCCACTACCTATAATCAAGGAATTTGTGTAAACCTCAGGGGATGCCCAAGATAGGTTATTTTAGCCTCCAATGTGAAGCAAATGTAAAATTCTGTTTTTTTTTCTAGACTTATATTTAATAATCTAATACCTGAATTATGATTTTATCATGCAAGTGCCTATTGGCAAATTTTAAAAATCATAATATTTAATGATGTAATTTCTGGACATAGAGCATATTAACTCTAAGAAATAAATGTCTTAAAAAAGACATTTATTTTTTAAGGCATTTTAAAAAAGGAACTTTAGTTTAGGCTTTGTCTTTAGTTTATACTAGTTCTGGATTTAGAGGTACATTTTAAATATTTAGCATCTACTTTAAATTCCATTAGCCAATCATATTCAGTGGGTATGAAACCCAATTTGTTGGATCTTTATCATTCAGGTATTCTATTATGTGCAATAACAAATAAAGAATACACATACTAGAAATATCAGAAGAGAGTAGCAAGCATTACCAATCCTTCACTTGGGAAGAAGCAAGAGTTCACAGAGAGACTTTATGTCATGAGTAGGGCTTGAGGAAAGCTGAAGATGGAGCAGGGACACCAAATCACCAAATGAAATCTTCAGTACTTCACACTAAGCACAAGGAAGCTGCAGTCTATCACTGGAGAAATTTGAAGTTGGTACTGCACTGATATAACTACAGCAACTGCAAAACTCTCATCCAGTTCAATTAATGGTGAGACTGACTCAACTACCAACACTAAGTGTTAGAGAAGAAAAGATATATCAATTTCTGGGTATAAATTATAGTTACTTCAGTCTCTACTGTCTCTTTACACACAAAGTTAGATGTATATTCGTATCTATTTTCATTTCCATTTTTTTTTCCTGATGTGTGTGTGTGTGTGTCAGAGTCAGATAAAAAAAAAATGACCCATTGGCAAGAAAACAACATAATAGAAACAGAGATGGCACAGATACTGAACATTTTCAGCAGTCTTTGAAATATCTATGATTATTATTTTGAAAATCTATCAACATGGTAGACAAAATATTAAAATAATTTCAGTAGAAGGCTGGGAAGTATAAAAAAGCAAATTGAAAATGCTTAACAGAAAGAATTCCTTTGATGCACTTATCTGCAACTAGACAGAGAAGAGGAAAGTATCAGTGAACATGAAGATAAGTCATTTAAAATAATTCAACTAGAAATGCAGATAGGAAAAAGAGAGAAGAAAACAGAGTTAAACATCAAGAAATGTGGGACACTATCAAACTCTACAAAATACCTAGACTTGGCATCCCAGAATGAGAACAGAGAATAGTGAGAACACAACAATTCATGTAGAGTTACAGGCTAAGAATTCACCAACATTTATTGAAGTCAACAAACAACAGTTCCAAAAATCTCAAAGAATCCCTAGCAGGCTAAATATACCTAGGCACATCATAGTCAAAACTGCTTAGAAACAAGGGAAAAAATCTTGAAGCAACCAAAGAAAAGAGAAACATATAGAGAACAAAGTTAGTAACAGCAGTAGACTTTTCATCAGAAAGCTAGTAAGAGGGGAAAAAAAAGAAGAGAAAAATGAAATGACAGTCAACTGAGCAAAAAAGCAAAACAAAATAACTTGTCAACCAACAATTCTATACCCAACCAAATATCTTTTAAAAATAAGGGAAACATATGTGTTTTTTTCACATTAAAACAAAAATGGAGACTATATCACCAGCTTAACTGTACTACAAGAAATGTTATTTAAAATAAGTCGTATACAGAAATAATATGAGGTCAGTTGGAAATCTGTGTCTACAGAAAGGAATGCCTATGTTCCATAAACAGTAAAACCAAAGATAAATATATAAAAGATTATTTCCCCTTGTGACCTTTTTAAAAGATAAATGACACTTTATGACAAAAAGAACAGTAAAATATTTTGGGGTTAATAACCTATGTAAAAGTTAAATATATGACAGTAGTACAAAAGATAAGAGTGAAGAAATAGAAATACACTGTTGTAAGCTTCTTGTATTGTGCATAAAGTGGTATACTATTAGGTAAAGGTAAGCTATGATAAGTTAACAATGCATATTGTAAAATGCAGAGCAGCAACTGAAAAAATAAAACAGATATATAGCTAATAAGCCTATAGTGGAGATGAAATGAAATTATTAAACTGTTAAATTCAAAATATGGCAGAAAAGAGGAAGAAAGAAATGAACAGATGGAATACCAGACAAGTAATAGCAAAATTTAATCCCAACCATATTACAGATTTAAGCCCAACCCTATCAAAGAATATATTTGATATAAATGGTCTAAATACTACAATTTACATGTAGAAAGGGCCAAATTGGATTACAAAAACAAGACCCAAATATATACTATTTATAAGAAAATTATTTTAATATAATGAAATAGGTCAAAAGCAAAAGGATGGAAAATATATACCATGAAACACTAATCCAAAGAAAAATGGATATTAACAGAGATAAAGAAAGAAATTGCATGGTGAAAAAAAGGTTCATTAATCAGTAAAACATAACAATCCTAAAGGTAAAATTTGAACCACCTAATAATGGTACTTCAAAATACATAAAGCAGAAAAATGATAGAACTGCAAGGACAAACAGACAAATCCACAATTATGGTTTGAGATTTTCAACATTCTTTTCTCAATAATACATAGAATAAATAGGAAAAAAAATAGTTAAACCTATAGTTAACATTGTATTTTTACTTGATAGTGAAAACATATTCCCATCACTTCTAGTCAACATTGTTGGAGGTCACAGTCACTTTAGTAAGTTAAGAGAATGCATACTGATTGTAAAGAAATATTCTCGAGTTACTGAGTCTTCACTCTTTACTCACTGATGACATGATTATTAATATAAAAAAAATCCCAAATATAAATTTATAAAAACCTACTGACACTAAAAGTAGTAAATTTTATGGCTATCAAGGCCACAAAATTTAAAGATAATATTTTAAAACTCAATTGATTTCCTTTTTTTAAAAATTATTTTACTTTAAGTTCTGGGATACATGTACAGATCTTGCAGGATTGTTACACAGATATACACATGCCATGGTGGTTTGCTGCCTCCATCCCCCCATCACCTACATTAGGTATTTCTCCTAATGTTAACCCTCCCCAATCTCCCCACTCCCTGTTATCTCTCACCTAGCTCCCCATCCCCAAACAGACCCCAGTGTGTGATGTTCCCCTCCCTGGGTCCATGTGTTCTCATCATTCAACACCCATTTACAAGTGAGAACATGTGGTGTTTGGTTTTCTGTTCTTGTGTCAGTTTTCTGAGAATGATAGTTTCCAGATTCATCCATGTCCTTGCAAAGGACATTAACTCATCCTTTTTTATGGCTGCATAGTATTCCATGGTGTGTATGTGCCACATTTTCTCCCTTTAAGTCTGTTATTGGTGTATAGGAATTCTTGTGATTTCTGCACATTGATTTTATATACTGAGACTTTGCTGAAGTTGCTTATCATCTTAAGGAGATTTTGGGCTGAGACAATGGTGTCTTCTAAATATACAATCATGTCATCTGCCAATAGAGAAAATTTGACTTCTTCTTTCCCTAAATGAATACGATTTATTTCTTTTTCTTTCCTGATTGCTCTGGCTAGAACTTCCAAACTATGTTGAATAGGAATGGTGAGAGAGGGTACCCTTGTCTAGTGCCAGTTTTCAAAGGGAATGCTTCCAGTTTTTGCCCATTCAGTATGGTATTGGCTGTGAGTATGTCTAAACAGCTTTTGTTAATTTGAGATACATTCCATAGATACCTAGTTTATTAAGAGTTTTTTAGCATAAAGCACTGTTGAATTTTGTTGAAGGCCTTCTCTGCATCTATTGAGATAATCATGTGGTTTTTGTCTTTGGTTCTGTTTATTTGGTGGATTACCTTTATGGACTTGCATATGTTGAACCAGCCTTGCATCCCCAGGATGAAGCCTACTTGATCATGTTGGATAAGCTTTTTGATGTGCTGTTGCAATCAGTTTGCCAGTATTTTGTTGAAGATTTTTGCATCGATGTTCATCATGGATATTGGCCTGAAATTTTCTTTTTTAGTTGTACCTCTGCCAGATTTTGGTATCAGGATGTTGGTCTCATAAAATGAGCTAGGGAGGATTTCCCTTTTTTGTATTGTTTGGAATGATTTCAGAAGGAATGGTACCAGTTCCTCTTTGTACATCTGGTAGAATTCAGCTGTGAACCTGTCTGGACCTGGATTTTTTTTGCTTGGTAGGCTATTAATTGCTGCCCCTACTTCAGACTTTGTTATTGTTCTATTCAGGGATTCAACTCTTCCTGGTTTAGGCTTGGGAGGGTTTAAGTGCCCAGGAATTTATCCATTTCTTCTAGATTTACTGGTGCATAGAGTTGTTTGTAGTAATCTCTGATAGTGGTATGTATTTCTGTGGAATCGGTGGTGATTTCCCCTTTATCATTTTTTATTGCATCTATTTGATTCTTCACTCTTTTATTTTTATTAGCCTGGCTAGCTGTCTATATATTTTGTTGATCTTTTCAAAAATCCAGTTCCTGGATTTGTCAATTATTTGAAGGCTTTTTTGTGTCTCTAGCTCCTTCAGTTCTGCTCTGATCTTAGTTATTTCTTGTCTTCTGTTAGCTTTTGAATTTGATCTTGCCCTCTAGCTCTTTTCATTTTGATGATAGGGTGTCAATTTTAGATCTTTCTTTACTTCTCATATGGGCATTTAGTGCTATTAATTTCCCTCTAGACACTGTTTTAAATGTGTCCCAGAGATTCTGGTACATTGTGTCTTGTTCTCATTGGTTTCGAAGAACATCTTTATTTCTGTCTTCATTTTCTTATTCATCCAGTAGTAATTCAGGAGCAAGTTGTTCAGTTTTCATGAAGTTGTGTGGTTTTGAGTGAGTTTCTTAATCTTGAGTTCTAATTTGATTGCACTCCGGTCTGAGAGACTGTTTGTTATGTTTTCCATTTTTTTTACATTTGCTTAGGAGTGATTTACTTCCAATTATGTGGTCAATTTTAGAGTAAGTGTGATGTGGTGCTGAGAAGAATGTATATTCTGTGGATTTGGGGTGGAGAGTTCTGTAGATGTCTATTAGGTCCGCTTGGTCCAGATCTGAGTTCAAGTCCTGGATAGCCTCATTAATTTTCTGTCTCGTTGATCTGTCTAATATTGACAGTGAAGTGTTAACGTCTCCCACTATTATTGTGTGGGAGTCTGAGTCTCTTTGTATGTCATTAAGAACTTGCTTTATGTATCTGGGTGCTCCTGTATTGGGTGCATATGTATTTAGGATCGTTAGCTCTTTTTGTTGCATTAATCCTTTTACCATAATGTAATGCCCTTCTTTGTCTCTTTTGATCTTTGTTGGTTTAAAGTCTGTTTTATCAGAGACTAGA
>PVKP010057906.1:0-10000 GCA_004027715.1 Plecturocebus donacophilus | reverse complement strand
AAAAAAAAAAAAAACATTGTGAAAACGACCATACTGCCAAAAGCAATTTACAAATTCAACATAATTACCATCAAAAATATCACCATATTTCTTCGCAGAACTAGAAAACGAATCCTAAAATTCATATGGAAACAAAAAAGAGCCTACATAGCCAAAGCAAGACTAGGAAAAAAAAAAAAAACCCAAATCTGAAGACATTACATTACCTGACTTCAAACTGTACTGTAAGGCCATACTCACCAAAACAGCATGGTATTGGTATAAAAACAGGCATATAGACCAATGGAACAGAACAGAGACCCAGAAATAAAGCCAAAACCTGACAGTCAACTGATCTTTGACAAAGCAAGAACACAGTGGGGAAAGTACACCCTATTCAATAAATGGGGCTGGGATAATAGGCAAGATGCATGTAGAAGAACAAAACTCGATCCTCATCTCTCTCCCTATACAAAGATCAACCCAAGATGGATCAAAGACTTAAATCTAAGACCTGAAACCATAACAACTCTAGAAAGTAACATTGGATGGAAAAACCCTTTTAGACATTGGCTTAGCCAAAGACTTCATGACCAAGAACCCAAAAGCAAACACAATGAAAACAAAGATAAATAGATGGGACTTAAACTAAAAAACTTCTGCACAGCAAAAGAAATAATCAGCAGAGTAAACAGACAACCCACAGAGTGGGAGAAATCTTCACAATCTATATATCTGACAAACGACTAATATCCAGAATCTACAAGGAACTCAAAGTAGCAAGAAAAATACAAACAATCCATCAAAAAGTGAGCTAAGGACATGAGAAAACAGTTCTCGAAAGAAGATATACAAATGGACAACAAACCTGCAAAACACTCGACATCACTGATTATCAGGGAAATGCAAATCAAACCACAATGGAATACCACCTTATTCCTGCAAGAATGGCCATAACTAAAAAATCAAAAAATAGATGTTGGCATGGAAGTGGTATAAAGGGATTTTTTTATTTTTTGAGACAGAGTCTCACTCTATCCAGGCTGGAGTACAGTGGCACAATCTTGGCTCACTGCAACCTCCACCTCCCAGGTTCAAGCAATTCTCCTGCCGCAGACTTCTGAGAAGGTGAGACTACAGGCACGCACCACCACACTCAGCTAATTTTTGTATTTTTTAGTAGAGATGGAGTTTCACCATGTTGGCCAGGATGGTCTCAATCTCTTGTGATCCGCGTACCTTGGCCTCCCAAAGTTGTGGGATTACAGGTGTGAGCCACTGCACCTGGCCTAAAGGGAATGTTTTCACACTGCTGGTGGGAATGTAAACTAGTACAACTACTATAGAAAACAGTATAGATATTCCTTAAAGAACTAAAAGTAGATCTACCATTTGGGCCAGGCACAGTGGCTCATGTCCATAATCCCAGCATTTTGGGAAGCCAAGGCAGGTGAATCACCTGAGGTCAGGAGTTTGAGACCAGCCTGGCCAACATGGCGAAACCTCATCTCTACTGAAAATACATAAATTAGCCGGACATGGTGGTACACACCCGTAGTCCCAGCTATGCGGGAGGCTGAGGCAGGAGAATTGCTTGAATCCAGGAGGCAGAGGTTGCAGTGAGCTGAGATCATGCCACTACCACTATTGGGTATCTACTCAGAGGAAAAGAAGTAGTTATATGAAAAAGACACTTGCACTTGCATGTTCATAGTGGCAGAATTTGCAATTGCAAAAATATGGACCCAGCCCACATGCCCAGTCAACAAATGGATAAAGAAAATGTGGTATGTATATACCATGAAATACTATTCCAACATAAAAAGAAACAAAATAATGGCATTCACAGCAACCTGGATGGACTTGGAGACCATTATTCTAAGTGAATTAACTCAGGAATGGAAAACCAAACATTGTTCGTTCTCATTCATAAGTGGGAGCTAAGCTATGAGGATGCAAAGGCATAAGAACGATACAGTGGACGTTGGGGATTTGGAGGAAAGGATGGGAAGGGGGTGAGAGACACATACTACACACTGGGTACAGTGTACATTGCTTGAGTGATGAGTGCACCAAAATCTCAGAAATCATCACTAACAAACTTATTCATATAACCAAACACGACTTATTCCCTAAAAACCTACTGAAAAATTTTAAAAAGTGGTTAAGATGGTAAATATGTATATTTTCCCCACTGTTAAAAAGGGTGTCGGAAAGGTTAAGGGGACAAGGTGGGAGGTGAGAGAAGGGGAAATCCTCCTTGCAACTCTAGCTAGCTCGTCACTTAGCCCAATGCCAAAATCTGAAACCAGAAAAGGACTTTTGAGGAAAACAGCCACGAAGACGTGACTGCTAACCTTCCCAATTTTTCAGGGCAATGTCAGAGTATCATTTCCATCAGCATCCTGCTTGGGCTTCAGTGTTTGACACTGTTCTGGAGGATCTGTTTCTGGCTGACAGCACACAAGAGGGCTCCCTGGAGAACCAAACTCTGGCTGCTCTAGGGCAGCCCCAGGAGGCAGCTGGTGGGCACATTAGTTACCTGGATGGGTAGCCAGCTGCACTGATTCGAATCGTCTCCAACACCCCGCAGGCTCTGAGTTGCTGCACTGCTCTCTTTGGGTCAAAGCTGCCGAAAAGAAAACAAGACAAAGGATGAGTGACCACATTTGCCAAAAAGAAACAAAAAGGAAACTTTTCCTGCAGCACATGAAGTAGCTGCTGCCACTGAGTTACAGCTCATCAAGCACCTTTGAGTTCAAGGTCAGGGGTTAGGCAGAGACTAAAAGACACCAATGGGCAGGCACTTGAGCCATCTGAATATCTGTTCTGTGCCTCAGGCTTTTGTGTACATTCTTACTATCACCTGGGATACCCTTCTTCTTTGCCTCCTGAATCCTTCCCACCCTCCAAGACTCATCATTCCTGCTCCTCTCCAGAGCCTACTCTTATTATTTTTATCCACACGGGCATGCATCTTCACTCACTGTCCCAAGCGTATAAGTTCAGCACCATTATGTGGCTCAAACATTAAAAGGATGAGTTTTAGGCTAGGCAGATCCAGGTCTGAGTCATGATATGGTTACTTACCAGCTGGGTGTCTACTCTGGGGCAAGTCACTTCATGTCCCCTTGGGCCTCAGCACCCTCATCTATACAATGGGGAAAACAGCAGTACCTATTTTATCAGGTTAGTGTGAAGCTTAAATGTAATGGTCCCCAAAAGCAGGTGGAACACAGCCTGGCACTGCATAGGGCACATATGTTGTACATGTTGTTAGCTATGATCACAACAGCTGTTCAGTTAACAATCATGAAGATGAACTTCATTTACATTATTACAGATTACTTCCCAGTCTTCAGAGATGTTGCACCATTTTCAACCACTCACATGTCCTACAAAGCTAAGTCTAGCACTGAAAACCCAGTATTTTATTCAAACATATATTCAATATGACACTGTAGAATAAAAAGCCGGACAGTGTGTAAGCTGAGTATCCCTGCTTGAAGAGGAAAGTTTATACAAGACAGTACATAATAAACATGGTAAAAATACTGAAAGAAGCCAGAGAACAACTGTCTGAGGTTACTAAACACAAACTGTGAAAACTAAAAAGAAAAAAAAGAAGCCAGACAGCAAGACCTCGTCATTGTCTAGGGTAATCAGGGAGTGTTCCTAGAGATTAATTCTAGCTTAGCTAGAATTAATCACTACTTTTAATTTGCTAAGACTACTGCCCCACTCCATGAGAAGGGATGAGGAACAAATGCTCCTTTTCCTTCTGACTGTCTTGCAGCTCAGCTGCAGCCAAGAGCCATGCCTCTTTTCTTCCTTTCACTCTGTGACATGGTCCTTGATAGATGGTGCCCTGGGGTCGCCTGGGCTCAGTGAGCACTTGGCACTGGAAAACAGTGGGCATTTTCCAAGCAACTGATGACTGCAAGCTGCCACCTCACCCCAGGCAACACTCTGCATTGCACATCAGCCCCGGGTCTTGTCCCATGAGATGCCCACACTCTCCTCCAGGCTGTGCTCACTGTGGCTCTGTTGCTCCACTCTGCCCTCCTGAGCCCCACCTTCTTTCCACACCCAGCTCCTCCATAAAATCTTCCGACTACTCCAGCCCCAAAAGCCCATGGCACTGAGCACATGAGGCACAATGGAGCATCGATTTACACAGCTCTGAACAAAACAGTCCCTTCAGAAGACTTCCTTTTTTTTTTTTTTTGGAGACGAAGTATCGCTCTGTTGCCCAGGCTGGAGTGCAATGGCGTGATCTCGGGCTCACCACAACCTGAGTAGCTGGGATTACAGGCAGGCGCCACCATGCCCAGCTAATTTTTGTATTTTTAGTAGAGACAGGATTACCATGCTGGTCAGGCTGGATTCCTGACCTTATGATCCACCCACCTTGGCCTCCCAACATGTTGGGATTATAGGCATGAGCCACCACGCCCTGCCCTTTTCATCTTTTTCACGAGAGTAAAAGCCCCTTAATGCAAGGGTCTTACAGCAGGGAATAAGTGCTAAGTGCCTCACTACCTGCTGACCCTCTCATACCTATGTCCTCTCTGTGGTGGCTTCGCCACAAGACGCAGCACAGTTCCAGGATTCAAGGGGGTCTTCATCACCGGGGTGGCTATCACCAGAGTCATAAGCAGCTGCTGGACTGTCCATGACCATGAGTGACCAGAAGACTTTGGGCTGCAGGCTCCCCTGCTCACACGCTCTCACTGCTAAAGCTGTCAGCCAGGCCCTGCGTCATGAAGGCAGAGTGGATACCCCTGTGCTTTGGAAAAGGCATCCTGTGGCCTGCAAGCCACCTCCACAGGTGCTCTGTCCCTGCCCACAGCAGCCATGTTCCCCAGGCCAGCCACGGGCTTCTTCCTTCTGCTCAGCACGACCACAGGGTCAAATTCAGCCCATTGTACACACCGGGATGTCAGTGTGCTCAGGAGCATCTGGGACCCATAGATCCCACATGGGCTATGGGACCAGCTGGGGGT
This sequence comes from Plecturocebus donacophilus, assembly GCA_004027715.1. Classification (NCBI taxonomy): domain Eukaryota; kingdom Metazoa; phylum Chordata; class Mammalia; order Primates; family Pitheciidae; genus Plecturocebus; species Plecturocebus donacophilus. The sequence continues at coordinate 5,015 of PVKP010057906.1, read as the reverse complement.
CCAGGACCTCCTATTTCCTCATGGTATTTTTAAAAAATATATTTTATTGCATTTTAGGTTCTGGGGTACATGTGCAAAACATGTAGGACTGTTACATAGGTACATACATGGCAATGTGGTTTGCTGCCTCCCTCACCCTGTCACCTATATCTGGCATTTCTCCCCATGTTATCCCTCCCCAACCTCCCTACCCTCTGCTGTCCCTCCCCTAGTCCCTGCCAACGGACCCCAGTGTGTGATGCTCCCATCCATGTCTATCCATTCTCATTGTCAACACCCGCCTATGAGTGAGAACGTGCAGTTTGTTTTTCTGTTCTTGTGTCAGTCTGCTGAGAATGATGGTTTCCAGATTCATCCATGTCCCTACAAAGGACATAAACTCGTCGTTTTTTATGGCTACAGAATATTCCATAGTGTATATGTGCCACATTTTCCTTGTCCAGTCTATCATTGATGGACATTTGGGTTGGTTCCAGGTCTTTGCTATTGTAAACAGTGCCACAATGAACATACGTATGCATGTGTCAATAATAGAAGGATTTATAATCCTTTGGATATATACCCAGTAATGGGATTGCTGGCTCAAATGGGGAATTTCCATTTCTAGGTCATTGAGGAATTGCCACACTGTCTTGCACAATGGTTGAACTAATTTACACTCCCACCAACACTGTAAAAGTGTTCCTATTTCTCCACATCCTCTCCAGCATCTGTTGTCCCCAGATTTTTTAATGATCACCATTCTAACTGGTGGGAGATGGTATCTCAATGTGGTTTTGATTTGCATTTCTCTAATGACCAGTGATGATGAAAATTTTTTCATATGTTTGTTGACTTCATATATGTCTTCTTTTGAAAAGTGTCTGTTCATGTCCTTCATCCAGTTTTGAATGGGTTTTTTTTCTTGTAAATCTGTTTTAGTTCTTTGTAGATTATGGGTTTTAGTTCTTTGTAGATTATGGATATTAGCCCTTTGTCAGATAGGTAGATTGCAGAAGTTTCTTCCCATTCTATTGGTTGCCAAGAAGCTCTGGAGTTTAATTAGATCCCATTTGTCTATTTTGGCTTTTGTTGCCAATGCTTTTGGTGTTTTAGTCATGAAGTCCTTGCCTATGCCTATGTCCTGAATGGTTTTGCCTAGGTTTTCTTCTAGGGTTTTTATGGTGTTATGTCTTATGTTTAAGGCTTTAATCCGTCTGGAGTTAATTTTAGTGTAAGGTGTCAGGGAGGGGTCCAGTTTCTGCTTTCTGCACATGGCTAGCCAGTTTTCTCAACACCATTTATTAAACAGGGAATCCTTTCCCCATTGCTTGTTTTCATCAGGTTTGCCAAAGATCAGATAGTTGTACATGTGTGGTATTATCTCCGAGGCCCCTGTTCTGTTCCATTGGTCTATATCTCTGTTTTGGTACTAGTACGATGCTGTTTTGATTACTGCAGCCTTGTAGTATAGTTTGAAGTCAGGTAGCGTGATGCCTCTAGCTTTGTTCTTTTTGCTTAGAATTGTCTTGGCTATGCGGGCTCTCTTTTGGTTCCATATGAAATTTAAGGTGGTTTTTTCCAGTTCTGTGAAGAGAGTCATAGGTAGCTTGATGGGGATAGCACTGAATCTATAAATTACTTTGGGCAGTATGGCCATTTTCACAATATTGATTTTCCCTAACTATGAACATCGAATGTTTTTCCATCTGTTTGTGTGCTCTCTTATTTCATTGAGCAGTGGTTTGTAGTTCTCCTTGAAGAGGTCCTTTACATCCTTTGTTAGTTATATTCCTAGGTATTTTATTCTCTTTATAGAAATTATGAATGGCAGTTCATTCTTGATTTGGCTCTCTTTAAGTCTGTTATTGGTGTATAGGAATGCTTGTGATTTCTGCACATTGATTTTGTATCCTGAGACTTTGCTGAAGTTGCTTATCAGTTTCAGGAGATTTTGGGCTGAGACAATGGGGTCTTCTAAATATACAATCATGTTGTTTGCGAATAGAGACAATTTGAATTCCTCCTTTCCTAACTGAATAAGCTTTATTTCTTTTTCTTGTCTGACTGCTCTGGCTAGAACTTCCAATACTATATTGAATAGGAGTGGTGAGAGAAGGCATCCTTGTCTAGTGCCAGATTTCAAAGGGAATGCTTCCAGTTTTTGACCATTCAATACAATATTGGCTGTGGGTCAGTCATAAATAGCTTTTGTTATTTTGAGATATGTTCCACTGATATCTAGTTTATTGAGAGTTTTTAGCATAAAGGGCTGTTGAATTTTGTCGAAGGCCTTCTCTGCATCTATTGATATAATCATGTGGTTTTTCTCTTTGGTTTTGTTTAGGTGGTGGATTACGTTTATAAACTTGCGTATGTTGAACCAGCCTTGCATTCCCGGTATGAAGCCTACTTGATCGTGATGGATAAGCTTTATTTTTATTTTTTCATTTATTTTACTTTAGGTGCATACTATATCATCTTCTCGGCCCAAAATTTTCTCAAACTGATAAGCAACTTCAGCAAAGTCTCAGGATACAAAATCAATGTGCAGAAATCACAAGCATTCCTATATACCAATAACAGAGAAACAGAGAGCCAAATCAAGAGTGAATTCCCATTCACAATTGCTACAAAGAGAATAAAATATCTAGGAATACAACTAACAAAGGATGTAAAGGACCTCTTCATGGATAAGCTTTTTGATGTGCTGTTGCAATTGGTTTGCCAGTATTTTATTGAAGATTTTTGCATCTATGTTCATCACAGATACTGGCCTGACATTTTCATTCATTCTTTCTTTCTTTTTTTTTTTTGAGACTCTGCCAGGTTTTGGTATCAGGATGATGTTGGTCTCATAAAATGATTTGGGAAAGATTCCCTCTTTTTGCATTGTTTGGAATAGTTTCAGAAGGAGTGGTACCAGCTCCTCTTTGTACATCTGGTAGAATTCAGCTGTGAACCCATCTGGACCTGGGCTTTTTTGGTTGGTAGGCTATTAATTGCTGCCTCAACTTCAGCCCTTGTTATTGGTCTATTCAGGGTTTTGACTTCTTCCTGGTTTAGGCTTGGGAGGGTGCAAGTGTTCAGGGATTTATCCATTTCTTCCAGGTTTACTGGTTTATGTGCATAGAGTTGTTTATAGTAATCTCCTGATGGTAGTTTGTATTTCTGTGGAATCGGTGGTGATATTCCCTTTATTGTTTTTTATTGCATCTATTTGATTCTTCTCTCTTTTCTATTAATCTGGCTAGTGGTTTATTTTGTGGATCTTTTCAAAAAACCAGCTCCTGGATTTATTGATTTTTTGAAGGGTTTTTTGTGTCTCTATGTCCTTCAGTTCTGCTCTGACCTTAGTTATTTCTTGTCTTCTGCTAGCTTTTGAGTTTTTTTGATCTTGCTCCTCTAGCTCTTTGAATTTTGATGATAGCATGTCGATTTTAGATCTTTCCTTGCTTCTCACATGGGCATTTTTTGCTACAAATTTTCCTCTAGACACTACTTTAAATGTGTCCCAGAGATTCTGGTACATTGTGTCTTTGTTCTTGTTGGTTTCAAAGAACATCTTTATTTCTGCCTTCATTTCATTGTTTGTCCAGTCAACATTCAAGAGCCAGTTGTTCAGTTTCCATGAATTTGTGCTGTTCTGAGTTAGTTTCTTAATCCTGAGTTCTAATTTGATTGCACTGTGATCTGAGAGACTGTTTATGATTTCTGTTCTTTTGCATTTGCTGAGGAGTGATTTATTTCCAATTATGTGGTCAATTTTAGAGTAGGTGTGATGTGGTGCTGAGAAGAATGTATATTCTGTGGATTTAGGGTGGAGAGTTCTGTAAATGTCTATTAGGTTTGCTTGGTCCAGATCTGAGTTCAAGTCCTGGATATCCTTGTTAATTTTCTGTCTCGTTGATCTGTCTAATATTGACAGTGGAGTATTAAAGTCTCCCACTATTATTGTGTGGGAGTATAAGTCTCTTTGCAGGTCATTAAGAACTTGCTTTATGTATCTGGGTGCTCTTGTATTGGATGTATATATATTTAGGATTGTTAGCTCTTCTTGTTGCATTGATCCTTTTATCATTATGTAATGCCCTTCTTTGTCTCTTTTAATCTTTGTTGGTTTAAAGTTTATTTTATGAGAGACTGGGATTGCAACTCCTGGTTTTTTTTTTTGCTCTCCATTTGCTTGGTAAATCTTCCTCCATCCCTTTATTTTGAACCTATGTGTGTCCTTGCATATGAGATGGGTTTCCTGGATACAGCACACCAGTGGTTTTTCACTTTTTGTCCAATTTGTCAGTCTGTGTCTTTTGATTGGGGCATTTAGTTCATTTACATTTAAGGGTAATATTGTTATGTGTGAATTTGATCCTGCCATTTTGATGCTAGCTGGTTGTTTTGCCCATTAGTTGATGCAGTTAATTCATTGTGTTGATGCTTTTTACCATTTGGTATGTTTTTGGAGTGGCTGGTACTGGTTGTTCCTTTCTATGTTTAGTGCTTCTTTCAGGAGCTCCTGTAAGGCAGGTCTGGAGGTGACAAAATCTCTGAGCAATTGCTTTTTTGTAAAGGATTTTATTTCTCCTTCACTTATGAAGCTCAATTTGGCTGGATATGAAATTCTAGGTTGAAAGTTCTTTTCTTTAAGGATGTTGAATATTGGCCCCCACTGTCTTCTGGCTTGTAGGATTTCTGTCAAGAGATTTGCTGTGAGTCTGATTGGCTTCCCTCTGTGGGTGACCTGATCTTTCTTTCTGGCTGCCGTTAGCATTTTTTCCTTCATTTCAACCCTGGTGAATCTGACGATTATGTGCTTTGGGGTTGCTCTTCTTGAGGAGTATCTTTGTGGTGTTCTCTATATTTCCCGGACTTGAATGTTGGCCTGCCTTGCTAGATTGGGGAAGTTCTCCTGGATAATATCCTGAAGAGTATTTTTCAGCTTGGATTCATTCTCTCCGTTACATTCAGGTACACCTATCAAATGTAGATTAGGTCTTTTCACATAATCCCGTATTTCTTGGAGGCTTTGTTCATTT
>PVKP010057905.1:0-10005 GCA_004027715.1 Plecturocebus donacophilus | reverse complement strand
CTGAGAAAAATGTATGTTTTGTGGATTTGTGGGAGGAGAGTTCTGTAAATATTTGTTAAGTCTAGTTGTTCCAGGTCTGAGTTCAAGTCCTGGATATCCTTGTTGATTTTCTATCTCGTTGATCTGTGTAATATTGACAGTGTAGTGTTAAAGTCTCCGACTATTATTGTGTGGGAGTCTAAGTCTCTTTGTAAGTCATTAAGAACTTGCCCTGTGTATCTGGGTGCTCCTGTAATGGGTGTGTATATATTTAGGATAGTTAGCTCTTCTTGTTGCATTGATCCTTTCACCACCATGTAATGTCTCTCTTTGTTTCTTGTGTTCTTTGTTGTTTTAAAGTCTGTTTTATCAGAGACGAAAATCACAGCTTCTGGTAATGCTAGCTGGCTGTTTTGCCCATTAGTTGATGTAGATTCTTCATTATGGTGATGCTCTTTACCTTTTGGTATGTTCTTGGAACGGCTGATACTGGTTGTTCCCATCCATGTGTAGTGCTTCTTTCAGAAGCTCTTGTAAAGCAGGCCTGGTGGCGATGTAATCTCTGAGTGCTTGTTTGTCCGCAAAAAATTTTATTTTTCCTTTGCTTATGAAGCTTAGTTTGGCCGGATATGAAATTCTAGGTTGAAAGTTCTTTTCTCTAAGGATGTTAAATATTGGCCCCCACTCTCTTCTGGCTTGTAGGGTTTCTGCTGAGAGATCTGCTGTGAGTCTGATGGGCTTCCCTTTGTGGGTAACCCGACCCTTCTCTCTGGCTGCCCTCAGCATTTTCTCCTTCATTTCAACCCTGGTGAATCTGACGATTATGTGCCTTGGTGTTGCTCTTCTTGAGGAATATCTTTGTGGTGTTCTCTGTATTTCCCGGACTTGAATATTGGCCTGCTTTGCTAGGTTGGGGAAGTTTTCCTGGATAATATCCTGAAGAGTATTTTCCAGCTTGGATTCGTTCTCTTCGTCACATTCAGGTACACCTATCAAACGTATATTAGGTCTTTTCACATAGTCCCATATTTCTTGGAGACCTTGTTCATTCCCCTTGACCCTTTTTTCTGTCATCTTGCCTTCTCGTTTTATTTCATTGAGTTGATCTTCGACCTCTGATATCCTTTCTTCTGCTTGGTCAACTCGGCTGTTGAAACCCGTGCATGCTTCCCGAAGCTCTCGTGTTGTGTTCTTCAGCTCCATCAATTCACTTATATTCTTCTCTAAGTTGTCCATTCTCGTGAGCGTTTCATTAAATCTTCTTTCAAGGTTCTTAGTTTCTTTGCATTGGGTTAGAACATGTTCTTTTAGCTCACAGAAGTTTCTTATTATCCACCTTCTGAAGCCTGATTCTGTGAGTTCATCACACTCAACCTCCGTCAAGCCTTGTTCTCTTGCTAATGAGGAGCTGCGATCCCCTGTAGGAGGAGAGGCACTCCGATTTTGGGTGCTCTCAGCCTCTCTGCACTGGCTTCCTCCCATTTTTGTGGATCTATCCACCTGTCGTCTTTGTAATTGCCGATCCTCAGATTGGGTCTCTGAGTGGACGCCCGGCTTGTTGGTGATGAAGTCCTCTCCGCTTCTCAGTCTTCCTTTGGGGGGCACGCCTTCCCCACAGAGCTGGGTCTTCCCGGGTTCAGCCGCGTTTGTTCTCAGTCCTCAGTGCCTCCAACCACTGTTCTCCCTGTGGGGATGGGACCCGCCGAGCCCGACCAAAAGGGCACCCAGTCCCATACACTCCGCACCGAGAAGTGCCGTGCCAGCCAAAAGAGTCGCGCTGGCGACCTGTGTGGCTCCTTCGCCGGGAATCTCCCAGTCCGTGGGCATCAAATATTCATCTGCAATTGCGGCGTTCACTCGCTCTCTGCGCCCTCACCAGGAGCCACAATCCCGAGCCGCTGCTACGCGGTCATCTTGGATCTCTCTCCGCCGGGTGATGAAGTTTTTCGGTTTCTTAGTTTTCCTTTGGCGGATGCCCCCTCCCCTCAGAGCCGGACCTTCCCGGGTTTGCTGTGCTTGCTGTGAAGCTCTCAGTCCTCAGCGCCTCCATTTGCTGTTTTCCTTGTGGGGATGGGACCAGCCGAGCCCGTCCGTATACTTTGCACTGGGAAGCGCCGAGCTGGGCGCCGGCAAAAGAGCCGCGCTGGCCAGAAGAGTCGCTCTAGCAACCCGTGTGGCTCCTCCGCCGGGAATGCCCCGGTCTGTGGGCAACAAAAATTCGTCGGAAAGTGTGGCATCTACTCGCTCTCTGCGCCTTCACCGGGAGCCACATTCCCGAGCTGTTGCCAATCGGCCATCTTGGATCTCTCTCCTCATGCATTCTTTTCAAGAATTTCATAATTTCACGCTATTGTTAATGGTTTTGTTATAAAATTTCAAGTTCTGTTTCTTATTGTTAGTATACAGAAATATAATTGGTTTTTGTATATTCATGTTGCATTCTGCAACCCTGATACACTCTCTTATTAGTTCTTGGAATTTTTTTTTTATATCCATAGGAATTTCTGGATTTATGATCATGTTTTTGGTGAATAAAGAGAATTTTTATTCTTCCCCTACAATCTGGGTGCCCTTCCTGCACCCTGTTTTCTTGCCTTTACCCATTGGTTAGTCTCTCCTATACAATGTTGAATAGAAGCCATAACAGCAGACTCCTTGGCTTGTTCCCAATCTTGGGGGGCAGAAAGGGCAATGAAAAAGCCTGTAGTCCTTCAAATAAGTAAAATATTGGCTGTAGAATTTTTTTCAGTGGAGTCCATTGATCAGATTGTGGAAGTTCCCTTCTGTTCCTAGCTGCTGAGGGTTTTCATTGGAAGTGGAAGTTGAATTTTGTCAAAAAAATTTTTTTCTATTAAATGATCATAGAGATTTTTAAACAATTTGTTAATAGAGTGAATTACAGTGATTTATTTTTGAATCTTAAATTAGCTTTGTATTCCTGAGATAATCCCCACTGGGTCATAATATATTGTTCTTTGTATTTATTGCTGGCTTCAATTTTCTATGCTTTAAAAAGAAGTTTGCATTTATACCCACGAGGGATATTAAATTATACTTTTATTGTAATGCCTAACTTGTTTTGGAATAATAGTAATATTGGCCTCGTTGAATGACTGGGAAGTATTTTCTCTTATTTAGTTATCTGGAAAAATTTATGTAGAGTTGGTATTATTTCTTCTTTAAACATTTGATAGAATTTACCAGTGATAGAATTAGCCAGCCATCTGGATCTGGAGTTCAATTTGTGGGAAGGTTTTAAGCTAAGACTTCAACTTCCTTCTAGTTATAAAGGCTTTTTCTCTCAGTTATTTCTTGAGTTAGTTGTGGTGATTTGCATCTCGTAAGGAAACTGTCAGTTGTATTCAAGTTTTCAAATTTATTGGCATAAAATTGCTCATAATAATCTCTTATTATTTCTTCAACACCTGTGAAATCTGTAATGATGCCACCTCCTTCATTCCTTGTATTGGGAATTTTTCATCTTCTATTTTTTTTCTCTAGCAGTCTACCTGGCCATTTATAAATTTTATTTCTTTTTAAAAATAACCTAACTTTTGGTTTAATTGTATTTTCTTCATTTTTTTTCTACTTCATTGATTTTTTTTCTCATCTTTATTCCCTTGATTTTGCTTACTTTGGGTTTAATTTGCTCTTCTTTTTCAAATTTCTAAAGATGAAACTGAGATAATTTATTCAAAGACTTTTTTCTTTTCTAACACAGGCATTTATTGCTATAAATCATAAACTGCTTTAGTGACAGTTTATGATATATTATGTGATGTATTATGTGATATATTATGCTTTCATTTTCATTCAGAATAAAATACTTTCTTTTTCCTGACTCACTGGTTATTTAGGAAGTGTATTATGGCTGGGTGCAGTGGCTTATGCCTGTAATCCCAGCCCTTTGGAGGCCAAGGCAGGTGGATCACGAGGTCAGGAGTTGGAGACCATCCTGGCTAACACAGTGAAATTCCATCTCTACTAAAAATATAAAAAATTAGCTGGGTGTGGTAGTAATCCCAGCTACTGAGGAGGCTGAGACAGGAGAATTGCTTGAACCTGGGAGGCAGAGGTTGCAGTGAGCCGAGATTCACCGAGATCATGCCATTGCATTCCAGCCTGAGCAAGAGAATGAGATTCTGTCTCAAAAAAAAAAGTGTATGATTTGATTTCTAAGTATTTGAGAATTTAAAAAAGACATTTCTGTTAATAATTTTAATTTCATTCCATTATAGTTACAGAGTATATGTTTTTCTCTTTTTTTAATTTTTAAAATTTCAATAGCTTTAGGGGTACAAGTGGTTTTTCATCACATGGATAAACTGTGTACTGGTAAAGTCTGGGCTTTTAGTGTACTCATCCTCAGAATAATGTACATCATATCCAGCAGGTATTTTTTCATTCCTCACTCACTTCCCAGCTTCTCCTCTTCCATTATACCATGCTGCATGCCTTTTCACACTCATAGTTGAGAGCCCACTTACAAGTGAGAACATGTATTATTTGGTTTTCTGTTCCTGAGTTACTTCGGTTAGGATAGTGGCCTCAAGTTCCATGCAAGTTGCTGCTTTATTTTATTCTTTTTTTATGGCTGAGAAATATTCCTTGGTAGATATATACTACACTTTCTTTATCCACTCATTAGTTGGTGGGCCTTAGGTTGGCTCCATATCTTTGCAATTGTGAATTGTGTGGCAATAAACATGTGTACAGGAAGTTCTAGACAGAGCAAGTAGACAAGAGAAAGAGATAAAAGGCATTCAAATAGGAGAGGAGATACCAAGTTACCTCTCTTCACTGAGAATATGATTCTATAACTAGAAAACCCTAAAGGCTCTGCCAGGAGGCTACTAGAACTGATAAACAATTATAGTAAGATTTCAGGATACAAAATCAATGTAAAATATCAGTAGCATTTCTATATACCAATAATGTCCAGGTTCAGAGACAAATCAAGAACACAATCCTATTTACAATAGCCACAAAGAAAATGAAATACCAGGAATGCATCTACACATGGGGATGAACGATCTCTACAAGGAGGGCTACAAAACACTGCTGACAGAGATCAGAGTGATGACACAAATAAATGGAAAAAGATTCCATGCTCATGAATTGGAAGAATCAATACCGTTAAAATGGTCATGAGCCCAAGGCAATTCACAGATTCAGTGCTATCCCTATCAAGCTACCCAATGTCATTCTTCATAGAATTAGCAAACAGAATTCTAAAATTCATATGGAATCAAAAAAGAGCCCATATTGCCAAAGCATCCTAGGCAAAAAGAGCACAGTCAGAGGCATCACACTACCTGACTTTAAACTACAATGTAAGGGGACCGTAACCAAAACAGCATAGCTCTGGCACAAACAGATACACACACCAATAGAATGCAACGGAAAACTCAGAAATAAAGCCATACACTTACAGCTATCTGATCTTTGGCAAGGCTGACAAAAACGAATGGGGAAAGGGCTCTCCGTTCAATAAATGGGGCTGGGATAACCGGCTAGCCGTATGCAGAGCAATGAAACTGGACCCTCACCTTTCATCATATAAAAAAACCTCAAGATAGATTAAAGATGTAAATGTAAGAACTCAAACTGTAAAATTTCTAGAAGAAAACCTAGGAAATACTCTTCTTGACATTGGCCTTGGCGAAGAATTTTTGGCCAAGTCCCCAAAAGCAATAGAAACTAAAAAAAAATTGGTAAGTAGGACCTAATTAAACTAAAGAGCTTCTGTACCATAAAATAGACTGTTAATAGAATAAATAGTCTACAGAATGGGAAAAAAATGTTTGCCAACTATGCATCTGACAAAGCTTTAATATCTAGGATCTATAAGGAACACAAACAAATAAGCAAAAACCAAACAACCCCATTAAAAATGGGCAAAGGACATTAAACAGACTTCTTAGGGAAAACAAGTGGCCAACAAACATGAAAAAATGGTCATCATCACTAATCATCAGAGAAATGCAAGTCAAAACCACAATGAGATACCATCTTACACCAGTCAAAATGGCTTATTAAAAAGTTAAAAAAAAAAAAAAAACAGGTACTGGCAAGGCTGTGGAGAAAAGGGAACACTTATACACTGTTGTTGGATGTATAATAAATTAGTTCAGCCACTGTGGAAAGCAATTTGGAGATTTCTCAAAGAACTTAATACATAACTACCATTTGACCCAGCAATCCCATCACTGGGCATATATCCAAAGAAAAATAAATCATTATACCAAATAGACATATGCATTTGTATGTTCATCACCATGGTATTCACTATGGGGGAGACATCAAATCAACCTACATGCCCATCAGCAGTGGACTGGATAAAGAAAATGTGTTATGTGTACACCATGGTGACTACAAAGTACACCATGACTTTGTAGTCAAAGTCATAAAAAGAATGAAATCATGTCCTTTGCATTAACATGGATGGAGGTGAAAGTCATTATCCCAAGCATATTAATGCATGAGCAGAAAACTAAATACTGCATGTTCTTACTAATAAGTAAGAGTTAAACATTAGCACACATGGACACAAACATGGGGAAAATAGATACTGTGGACTACTAGAAGGAGGGAGGAGAACATAGGTTGAAAAACTACCTACTGGGTACTATGTTTACTACCTAGGTGTGATATGCCCATGTAACAAACCTGCAAGTGTACCCCCATATCTGAAATAAAAGTTGAAAAAAAGAGAAATAATGCTTTATGGTAATCTACTGATTAATTTTATCTTGTTAATAAATATGTAAAGATTAACACCACCCCCTCAACCCAAACCAAAATCAAATAAGAAAACAAAACAAAAAACCACATGTATGCAGGAGTGTGTGTGTGTGTGTGTGTGTGTGTGTGTGTATGTGTATGTGTGTGTGTGTGTGTGTGTGTGTGTGTGTGTGTGTGTTCCTATAATTACTTCTTTTCCTTTGGTAGGCCTATTTTTAGTTCTTTGAGAACTCTCCATACTGTTTTTCATAGAGGTTGTACTACTTTAACATTCCTACCAGTAGTGTATAAGCATTACCCTTTACCACATTGTGCCACCATCTATTGTTTTCTGACTTTTTAATCATGGCCATTCTGGCTGGGGTGAAGTGGGATCTCATTGTGCTTTTAATTTTCATTTCCCTGATGATTAGTGTTGATGAGAATTTTTTTCATATGTTTGTTGGCCATTTACATATCTCCTTTTGAGAAATGTCTGTTTATATCATTTTAAGTTTCATACAACTTGAATCCTTTTGGTTTTATTAATACTTATTTTATGACCCAGAATATGGTCTTTGTTGGTGAATATTCTATGTGCACTGAAAAGAATGTGTATTCTCTTGTTTTGGGTGAATTATTAATGTCAATCATGTCATGTTCTAAATTCTCATGGCTTTTCTGTTTTATTAATTATAGAGTGAAGGGTATTAAAATATTTATCAAAGTACCTTCATATATTTTGAAATTCTGTCATTAGGTACATAAATGTTTAGAATTGCTATGTCCTCTTGATGAATTGACCCTTTTATCAATATGAAAAGATCATTATTATCCCTGATAATATTCTTTGCACTGAAACTTACTTGGTCTGATATTACTACAGTCAGTCCAACTTTTTTCATTTAGTGCTAGCATGGTCTATGTTTTCCATTACTTTTCTGTTATTATTTTTATAACTATTTTTCTTACTATATCTGTGTATTTTTAAACTAAGTTACTAGATGCCTACAAATTGAGGATGTATGTATTAATGAATTAATTCATTTAATACTTTGAAATAATGTTTTTATCTTTAGTAATGCACTTTGCTCTGAAATCTACCTTGTATGATATTAATATGATCTCTCCAGTTTTATTTTTATCATTTTTATCATGGTATATTATTTTCCCCTCATTTTAATTTTAATCTGTGTCTTTATGTTAAATGCATTTTTTATTATATGCATTTTGAAAATTTATTATTTATTGCATGTAAATAAGATATACAACATGATGTTTTGATGTACATATATATACTGAAATGATTATAACAGTTAAATTAATATATTAATATACTGTTTTCCACAGTAATCTCTGTTTTTGTGGTAAAAGAACCTAAAATCCACTTTGCCAGAAAATTTTCAATATATAATACAATATTATTATCTATAGTCTTCTTGCTGTACATTAGTTCTTTAGACTTACTCATCTTACATAATTACAATTTGTACCTTTGACCTACATCTCCTCATTTTTTTCCCCATCCTGCCCTGAAAACCACTATTCTACTTTCTGTAGAAAGAGTAAAATTTTTTGGATGGCACATGTAAGTGAGATCATGCACTATTTTTCTTTTTGTGTCTGGTTTTCTTCACTTAACATGCCTTCTAGTTTCATCCATGTTGTAAATGGCAGTATATCCTTTTTAAAGGTTGAATAGTATTCTATTATGTAAATATACTAAAATATACTGCAGTTTCTTTATTCATTCATCCATTGATGGACACTTAGGTTGTTTTTATATCTTGGCTATTGTAAATAATGCTGTAAGGAATATGGGACACAGCTAACTTTATGAGGTGCTGATTTCATTTCCTTTGGGTATGCACTCAGCAGAGGGATTGCTGGGGCACATTGTAGTCCTATTTTAAATATTTTGGGAGAGATCTAAGATGGCCAATTAGCAACAGCTCAGGAATGTAGCTCCCAGTGAAAGCGCAGAGAACGAGTGGACACCGCACTTTCCAATGAATTTTTGTTGCCCACAGACTGGGAGATTTCCGGCAGAGGAGCCACACGGGTTGCCAGCGTGACTCTTTTGGCCGGCACGGCTGTTTTGCCGGTGCCCCAGCGTGGCACTTCTTGGTGCGGAGTGTACAGACGGACAGGCTCGGCTGGTCCCATCCCCACAAGGAAAACAGCAATTGGAAGCGCCGAGGACTGAGAGTTTCACAGCAAGCACAGCAAACCCGGGAAGGTCCGGCTCTGTGGGGAAGGGGCGTCTGCCAAAGGAAAACTAAGAAAAGAGAAAACTTTATCATGGGGTGGAAAGAGATCCAAGATGGCCACGTAGCAGCAGCTCAGGATTGTAGCTCCCAGTGAAAGCGCGGAGAGTGAGTGGATGCCGCAATTGCAGACGAATTTTTGATGCCCACAATCTGGGAGATCCCTGGCGAAGGAGCCACACGGGTCGCCAGTGTGACTCTTTTGGCCAGTGTGGCTGTTTTGCCAGTGCTCCAGCTTGGCGCTTCTCAGTGTGGAGTATACTGGACTGCGTGCCCTTTTAGTTGGGCTCTGCTGGTCCCATCCCCACAAGGAGAACAGCAATTGAAAGTGCTGAGGACTGACAGCAAGTACAGCTGAACCCGGGAAGCACAGCAAGCACAACTGAACCCGGGAAGCACAGCAAGCACAACTGAACCTGGGAAGGCCCAGCTCTGTGGGGAACGTGTATCTGCCGAAGGAAAACTAAGAAACAGAAAAAACTTCATAACCAACAAGCCTGACGTCCACTCAGAGACCCAATCTGAAAGTCGGCAACTACAAAGACGACAGGTGGATAAATCCACAAAAATGGGAAGAAACCAGTGCAAAAAGGCTGAGAACACCCGAAATCAGAATGCCTCTCCTCCTACAGGGGATTGCAGTTCCTCATCAGCAAGAGAACAAGGGCTGTCGGGGGATGAGTGTGATGAACTCACAGAATCAGGCTTCAGAAGGTGGATAGTAAGAAACTTCTGTGAGCTAAAAGAACATGTTCTAACCCAACGCAAAGAAACTAAGAACCTTGAAAGAAGATTTAATGAAATGCTAATGAGAATGGACAACTTAGAGAAGAATATAAGTGAATTGATGGAGCTGAAAAACACAACACAAGAACTTCGCGAAGCATGCACAAGTTTCAATAGCCGAATTGACCAAGCAGAAGAAAGGATATCAGAGGTTGAAGATCAACTCAATGAAATAAAACGAGAAGGCAAGATGACAGAAAAAAGGGGAAAAAGGAATGAACAAAGTCTCCAAGAAATATGGGACTATGTG
>PVKP010057903.1:0-10001 GCA_004027715.1 Plecturocebus donacophilus | reverse complement strand
CAGGAAGATACCTTATATGGTCTAAAAAGGGGAGGAACCCTTGGTTCCAGGAATTGCCCACCTCTTATCCGAAAAACTCATGAATAATCTACCCCTTGTTTAGCATATAGTCAAGAAGTAACTATAAGTATCCTTATTTGAGCAGTCCATGCTACTGCTATGCCTATGGAGTAGCCATTCTTTATTCTTTCACTTTCTTAATAAACTTGATTTTCCTTTGTGAATTTGCCCCCAATTTTTTCTTGTGTGAAATTCAAGAACACTCTCTTGAGATGTAGATCAGGATCCGTTTCCAGTAACAGCACTGTGGTATATACTTTGAGGCTTTAAGGAAGTCAGAGATAGGTGCAGAAAAGTATGATATGGTCTGTCCACAAAGAAAAGTCAGTCACAGAACAGCTCATTACATTAAATGTGATAAATGCCATTTTAAAGCTAGAACCACAGAAGAAATAGTACAGCCTTTTCTGCATGATGAGTAATGGAAGACCTTATGGAATAGAAGACATTTAAGACACTTAAGGTGTGACTTGAGCTAAGAGTTGCATAGAAGGTGTGTGCTTTTTAGTGTGTTTGGTAGCAGAATCATAGATGAATCTTTTGTGTGGTTAAACTTAAGCATTTATTAAATGGGGTATGTGGAGTAGAGGAAGATAAAAGTATAATTTTCTTTCTTCTTATTTATTATTATTTTTTTTTTGAGAAAAAAATCTCACTGTGCTACCCATGCTGGAATGCAGTGACACAATCATGGCTGACTGTAGCCTCAAACCTCCTGGGCTCGACTGATCCTCCCACTTCAGTCTCCTGAGAAGCTTGGACCACAGGCATGAGCCATCATGCCTACCTAGTTTTTAAACATTTTTGGAGAGACAGAATCTTGCTTTTTTGCCCAGGCTGGTCTTCAATTCCTGGGCTCAAGTAATCTTCCTGCCTCAGCCTCCTGAAGTGCTGGGATTATAGATGTGAGCCACCATACCTGGCCACCGTAAGTGCAAAACCTTGAGAATAGATTATAAAAGACCTTTCAAAGTATGCTAAACAATCTGAATTCCTATAGACATCATAAAGCCACTAAAGGTTTTATGCAAGAAAGTGAAAGGATTGTGTTCAGATAACTGTGCCTGTAGTATAGAAGACATCTGGTAAAAAGAGGAGGAGTCAAGGACTTATAAGGAGGCTCGGATAATCGTCCTCAGTAGAAATAACACGTGAGCTATACGGTATTGAGAGAGATGATGTGTTTTTTTGTTTGTTTGTTTGTTTTTTGTTTTTGTAATGTACTAATCAGTTTAAGATTAAGAGATGTGAAAATGACTTCAAAGCTTCTGGCAAACGTAGCTCTTTATATGGATAAAACTAATGAGCCTTGAAAAAAGTGGAAACTTGAAAAACAGTCATCGAGGCTGTATTTGTGTATGTTGGCGTTGAGTCACTTTGTTGATATGAAGCACCTTTGTAAAACCGTGACCGTGAGGAAAATCTGACCTAGCTGACTCTGCCTTGCTTCTCGTCTCACAAGCTGTCTTTGCTCATTCCTGAGCACAGGTCAAACCAACTCTGGGAGGAATTCTGTTTATAGTTAACTTTCAAACAAAGATAATCACTGTTTCTTGCCCAGGTACCAAAACTGCCTTTGCAAAACTAACAAATTAGCCACAAAATTAGATTTATGGTTTAAGAGTCACATCACCAGAGATCATAAGATTCATAACCTAGCCAATTGCTCCTGTAGATAACGTCACTACCATAAAACCTAAGACTGGTGCTCCGGGTATTTTTGAGACCTTACATTATGATGGAACAGCTGGTGCCACCTGGACTAGTCACCCATACTAAGAAACTGACTCCACTGGTCCCATGACTCTCGTCGAGGAACTCAGCTGAAGAAGACAGGTTTGACTTCCTGTGATTTCATTGCCAACCCAAGCCGATCAATCAGCATTCCCCATTTCCCCGCTCCATGCCCACCAAACTATCCTTGAAAACCTTTAGTCTCGGAATTCTTGGGGAGGTGGATTTGAGAAACATGCTGTTGCTTGGCTGGCCCTACAATTATTAAAATCTTTCTCTGTCACGACTCTAGCTGTTTTCAATGCCTGGATTTTCTGAGCAGTGGGTGAGAATCCAGTTTGGTGATTCCAAATACACTTGTGGAGATGTCTGGCAAGTAGATGAAATGTGAGAGCAGAAAGGCAAAAACTTTTCGTGCTATTTATATAAACATTGTAGCAACTAGTATAGAGGAGGTCGTTAAAAATATAAAAGTAGATTTGAGCTCCAGGAAATTGCATTTAGAATTAGATGAGAAGTGTATTCAGAACAGAATACATTGTTTAAAGGTGGAGGAGAAGAAGAGGTCTGAGAAGGAGTAGTCAGATTGCTCAGATGGAAACCAAGAGTGTGGGATCTCAAAGGCCAAGGGAAAGCAAGCACTTAGAGCAAGGAGATGGCTGGCAATAAACAACCATCATCAGTTTCACTTTCTTTTCTTATCCCATTCTACACATTTAACTTACATCTAGGTGGTTTATCTTTTATGTGGCCAGATGATTGCTGTTTTCCCCACTCTGGATACTGATTCTTCTATTAGGAATATAAAAATTCTCTTTTTTGGGGTAAAAGTTTTTAAGATGCAGAATCTTTTGAATTTATATATTTTTCCTCTTTTCAAAAAAATTCTGAGTTTCGTAAGTAAAGCAGATATCACTTTAACTGACTTAGGAATGATCTAATTTTTTTTAGAACAAATTTCCATTTCCTATCCATTTTTTAAGTACACCAGATGAATAATTCAAAAAAGAGAATATCAACATTCTTAAATACTATTAAAGATTGACCAAGATAGCCTTAGAATTTCCCTAGCCTTGACCAAACTTAAGACAGCCTTTCTCCTGCCTCCAGGCCCCTGACCTCCCTTTCTTTAGAGCATTTAGAAATCTTGTAATTGCAAATTCTTTCTCTGCCTCTTAAAGATGTAAATCTTGTTAAGAGCTTCTGGCCAGTTTCACAACTCAGCATTGTCTATCTCAAGGACCTGGGAGCATCTCTTTAAATGTAATCATAAAAAGAGAAAGTGCCCACCTCACTCTCTGTGGGAAGGTAGAAGGCTACGTTTGTTGGGTGCTTTGCTCCTAGTCGTAAAACTATTTCTTGTCAAGAATATAGGAAGAAGGTTACTTTTCCTTTGGTTAAGGCCAATTAGCAAACACAGATGACCTCCAATCCCTGCTACCCACAAACAGGATCTTAAAATCTCTCTAGCCCTTGTTTCAGTGAAGTTGAGCTTTGACTGAGTCTGTCCTCTCTATTCTCTTGAAATATCCTTGAATAATATATTTCTTGTCTATTTAACTTTCTCTGGAGTAATTGCTGCTTTGAAAGTAGTTAATACATAAAACTTAAAACAATGAGTCGTCTAATACAATTACAGAGTCAGTGTTACATTTTCCCTTCGCTCAATGCTGAAGTGTGTATTTTAATAAAGTTAGAAATACATTTTTTGGTATTCCTAAACTGTGGCAAAAATCAGAGTGTTTGGTATAGCTTCTTGTTTTTCAGATCTTCTAAAAACGTATACTACAGGAAACAATATGTTTGAGCTATATTTTCACTGGCAAAGTGAAAATTAGATACATATATATTAGCAATTTGTTTACTATAATTCATTAAAGATGTCAATTGATGGTCTTCGTGAAGTGTACTGAAGCATAATAAAATATATACACATCAGGCTTGGCGTGGTGGCTCATGTCTGTAATCCCAGAACTTTGGAAGGCCAAGGTGGGTGGATCACCTGAGGTCAGGAATTTGAGAGCAACCTGACCAACATGGCAAAACTCCATCTCTACTTAAAAAAAATACAAATGAAAATAACCGGGCGTGGTGGTACATGCCTGTAATTCCAGCGACTCTGAAGCCTGAGGCAAGAGAATCGCTTGAACCTGGGAGGCTGAGGTTGCAGTGAGCCGAGATTGTGTCACTGCACTCCAGCCTGGGTGACACAAGATGTAAGTCCAACAAAATAAAACAATAATTGAGGGAGATTTAAGTATAAACGTCATAAAATTACTCCCATTTCAATGAGCTAGTTTCATTTAGTAAGGCAAATTTAACATCACATGTTATATTCTATCAACCTATTAATTTACTTTCAAATATTTAAGAGAGACGAATTTATCCAAACATGTTGCATGTGTCTGTAATTAGGGGTGGCATAGCAAGAGACTTTCCTAGTGTGGTAAGAAAAGGAGTATTGAAAACAAGCAATAGACTGGAAGTTTAGAGATTGCACAAAATAGTTACCTGTTTGCTTTTTCCTGATGATCATTTAGTATCATTTCTGAAAATGCATTTACTAAATTACAGCCACTACTTGAAAAGAAATTTGAATGGCCACACAATCATTGAACTATAAGCATTCTTGACAAGTCATTTCATACAACGCTTTCTCTCTAGGTATAATTGTTATAGCTAAACCATTTCAAATAGATAAATGCTTGTGACATGACTGAATGTCTCCAAAAAATGGTACCAAATAGTCTGCGTTTTAAAAAGAGGGCAAATTTTTAATGTTTTTCAAACCAATGCATCCTGAGTTTATGTAACTCAAATGTAGTGGGATCCCTCCCACACCCTCTGGTTTCACCCATGTACATTCTGAAAACAGACTAAGAACCTTTCATTATCCCTCAATTAATTGCACTCACAATTCACTAATAGCGTTTGCATATTGTCGCTGAATTTGTCAGCTTCCTATTCAATATCCACCCCCACTCCCTTCTTTCTAAGCTTATGAAAGATACAGTTTTAATTGGGGAACAATCCCATGTCTTCTTGGCATACAACACTACCTATACAGGTTGCTCACTTGAACTGCCTGGAACAGTCTGTCTGTGGGGTTTTCCCTACCCCTGGCAGCATGTCAGTTTCCACAGTGCAGGGCAAGCTGAAGGTTGCACAGGAAAATCCTTCCCAGATTTAGCTGTTAATTAGTGGTGAATAAAGACTCAGTATCTTTGCCATTTTGTTAGGGTAACTTTAATAGATGTTGTCCTCTGTCTCCCATAGATCCCTAGTGGGTTTGAGTTTTAGTTGCCCAGACATCTTCCTCTTCTTTGTCTCTTTCTCAGTCCCCTACCACCATTTCCAGAAATCAGTTCAGAAATAAACTACAGGTATTCTAATCCTTTTCTGAGAATTTGTTGCCTGTTTGGCCAGCCTTCTTTTTAATCAGGAATGGTCCGGTAACCTTAGTTCTGGCCAGTGAAGCATAAGCAAAAACATGATGGGTAAAAAGGGACGAAAGTAGTGGGAAAGTGTCTGTTCCACTTGCTTCCCTCCATTCTCTGCCCTGACCAAGCACTTCTTGCTTTAAATACAGAGACACCAGGAGCAGCAGCAATGAAATCAAGCATAATCATGAAACGTACTCAGAATGGTGAAGGGAACACAGGGACTAATCTGGGACTTTTAGTAACTGACAGAAGTCAGTAGAACTTTTTGTTTTGTGAGAACAAGCAATGTAAAACACGTATTTAAAACCAAATATATATAATTTTGCTATTGTATGCACTATTAAGGTACACATATAATTATGGGAAGCTTTATAGTTAAAGAAAGAATGTTTGCATTGTGTGATAAACAGAAAAACTTCATAGAAATTTTTATTTACTAATTAAATTAAAGCTGATGTATAATTGTCCTTAACAGTTTCACAAACTTTTCTTCCTTCACATTACATTTAAAAATATATTCTATTATGGTGGAGAATTCAATTTCTACACTCCAATTGTGTATTTGACACAAAAGCAAGACTCCAGTATTTAGTCCCAAACAAATTTTTGATTTAAAAAAAAATTCTTTTAATTTTTGATTTTTTAAAAGCATACTCCTAACAATGTCTCCTGAATATAAATTTCCATGTAAGCCCACAGTTCCAGAAAAGTCAACTAAATAATTTGTCCACCAAAATTCGCAAATTAAAAAACAAAATGGTCATAGCCAAGTTGTCCTCCTTGGTTTAAAGCTAAACGCCTTACTTTGCCATGCTTAGTAATACTAACATAAATAAACAAAGCAATGAGTTAATAAAGGAAGGAAGCTGTGCCTGAAAATATGAAACACTGACATTAAAAAATTGGTCAGAAGAGTATATCTAGCAATGTCTCAGAGATACAAAGATTCTAGATGTAAGAAACATGGAAAGCCAGTGCAAATTATCATAGGTGCTAATATTGGCAGAGGAGTGGATGGAAAGAAGGACTGGGTCAGGAAAGGAGATGTGAGTGTGGGGTCAGTCAGAGTAATGCCACCTGAGTAAAATTTAGCTTTCCATTGCTCCCTTTAAAGATGGAAGTAGAGGATAGAAGCAAATGAATTTAGAAAGCCTCTAGAAGCTGCAAAAAGCAACCATAAAAATAGAATCCTACCCTGGGGCCTCCAGAAGTAATTCAGTCCTGCTGACACTTTTATTTTAGTCCAGTGAAACCCATTTCTGATTTCCAGCCTCTGTAACTATAATATCTATGAAGTTGCTTATTTTGGGTGAATTTGTTATAGAAGCAACAGAAAATGAATGCAGCATTTTTTCCTGATACAGTATTTAGTATCTTGACAAGGATCCCAAGAGATGGTTATAACATGGTACTAGAGAAGCATGAATAAAATAACAAACTACATTAAGTAAAATGTTCATGCCAGAATTACTGTGTTTAGATCACCTGGAAAAATGAGGGCCTCAGTCTTGAAGAAGGAAAATGAGCAGCACTCCCTAGTACCTAAGAGAATCCACTTCATGTGCCTCTCAGATATAGTTACTTCAGGTAGTGTGTTTCCCCCATCTGGAAAAAAATCTCCAGGATTATTTTGGGGAGTATTAGCTGCTGATACTTTGCTGTTAACTTCTGTTCCAGGAATTAACCTTAGCAGAAGAGTACTGCATTTATCAAAATTGCCATCCTACCCAAGTTCAGCCCCAAATCATGACGAGTTGGTGAGGGGATAGACTCCCAGACCCTTAACCTCAATTTAGGTCATTATGAAGAATCATCTGAGCTCCAGATCTCCCTGTGGAGACCAGTTGAGATGTCTGCTGAAATCACATCATATTTAAATTTTCTCCTCTGCCCAACGTTGCTACTCTTTCTCCTCCATGTGTAGTCCATCTAGAACACGCCCCAATAAATTTCTTGCATGCAACTCTTCATCTCGGAGTTTGTTTCCCAGAGAACTCATCTAAACCAATAACTTTCTAAGGAAGGAAAATGATTTTTCTCCCCTTATTGAAACAAGCAACTTAATTGATGAGCAAAAAAATAGATTATCAACTACAGTACGTACTCAGATTACCAGAGAGTCAAAAGTAGAGCTGGTCTCAGCATTAGCTTTCAGAGTATAGAGCCTTTTTTCGTGACATAAAGAAAGCTGACTTGCCGTGAGGAATTGGGGAAGAATTTTTCATCCACCTCTATTGTATGACGTGATGCAGGTGTGATGACTTATCCTAGCAGTGAAATAAATAATAAATCTGATTTAATATGCAACTGGCACAAACATGGGATCGTACAGATAATAATGCAGTCAATTTGGCATTCTAGAAATACTGATAGAGTCTGGGCCCTTGGAGAGGAGGCAATAACTTCATTAATTTATTTACTTATTGATTCAATAAGTAAATTCAGTAAGTCTTTGTCAATAACTTTCTAGATGTTTGGGACTGTGCTAGACACACTGCCAGCATAACTGAGAAGAAAAGATGTCCCTGGTCTTCTCAGCTGGGGTATAGACTTGTAAAGAGGTACTTTTAATATTGGGTGAGAAGTGCAGTAACATAGAAATAGAACATCTCTAGGCAAGGGTAGATGTGGAATAATACAGGCAAGGGAAACAGCAATTGCAAAAGCCCAAACTTCAAAAAGAGGATCACATAGTATGCTCAGTGACCTAAAAGTATTTCAGCATGTCGTGGAGGATGGAATTGGAAGGGGAGGGAAGAAGAAAGAAGGGGTAAGCAGGAGCCACACTGTGAAAAATATTGTAGGTAGGTAGTGTTAAGAGTTTAGACTTTATTCTGAAGGCTAGAGGGAGAATTGACAGTTTTAAATAGGAAGTGATCTGATCAGATTTGCCTTTTAGAAATATCAGTGTGAAACTCTTAATAGAGCTTCGCCCAGAAGGCACAATCTGTTGCAGTTACTGTTGCTGGCAAACTTGATAGCATCAAGGCTGCCTGAACCTTGATCTCACAAGGCCCTGTGGAGATTTAATAACACAGTTCTGACTCTTTTTATTTACAGGGTGCAAATACGTAAAGAGCATAAAAAAAAGAAAAAAATCCTCTCTAACCAATAAAATATATAGAACACCATGAAACTTATGGGAAGTAGTCACTCTAGCTTCTAAAATATACTGATATAATTTGTGACGTAATTACATTTGGCCACTTAGATCAGGCAGCTATTCTTTGACTAGATTTTCAACAAGCAGTTCTGCTCAGGAAATAGGCTATAAATTACTGAGCAATGAATCTTATACTCATTTCCATCAGTATTTTCAAATATTTTTGTTCAACAATTTCAAAGATAGATAACCTTGGTTAATATCGTTAGTACAATACAATAAGGTTTCTAAAAACGTTCTAGGAAATGCCATCTTCTTTAAGTACCAAAGGTGAAAACTATATATATTTGCCTAGAGCTTCCTTTCCACAGCTTTAGTAAAAATCTTAGAATCCTATATATACTGGAGAAAAAGCATTGTTAATCCTGAGAAAGTGTTCATTTAACCCTAGGCGATAGGAAATCTTATAACTTCTGGTATCAGAAATAATCAGAAATGTCTTACCTACTGCTTAATGTCACAGGACACAATTCAGGCTTATCTTGTGGAGATCATGTAGTAATAGTCTTATCCTAAACATTTAGTTTTCGGATCTCTGATCTCCTTGAATCTCACTCACCTGATTGGCTGCTTTTAATAAGAAATCTTTTCAGCCTCTGTCTGTCCTGATAATGCCAAGCAAGAAGATGAAACCTGGACAAGCACAAGATAGGAGGAAATGTTTGCTCTATAAATCTAAAATATAAATCTAATAATGAAGCCTTCCCCAAAGCAGAACCCTACCAAATATCATTTGATCAAAATATTATTGTTGAGCTAGAGAAATTCAACTTGATTTTAAAAACCCTGAGGAAAAAAAGGCGTTTCATTTTTTCCTTTTTTGATATGAGTAAAATGATGTATATTTATTTATCTATATAGTAAATAATAGCTACACAATACATATATATTCATTAGGCACTCATAAAAAGTGGGCTGACAATATCATTAATGCAAAATGATACAACAAAATAATCTGTATTGGGAAAATACAAGTATTTCCTAGGTTCATCAGACTTTGAGCCATTTAATTTAAATTAATTTTGAATAGCCATGTACATGACTTCTATTTTTGAAACAAAAATATTATCAAAAAAGAATATAAATAATCATTGAATACCATGATCTTATTATTTCTGTTTGAATAATTACTAAATAATTGAACTTACTAAAAAATTTGAATATTTTTATAATATCACCCTGACACTGCCTTGGTTTCATATTATTATTTTAAATTCTATTAACAATGCATTCAGGTTTTTATTGTAGGCCCTTTCTTCATTTATTGTACACACTCCTGTGGAGGAATACCATTCATTTTGGCATTGCCTTCAACTCAATGTTATCTACGGTGTTTATTCTATATATCATACATTATAAATCTGTACCTCTGAACTAATTGGTTATCTTGAACTTTAAACTGACTTATTTGACTCTTGTCCATATATGTGCAGTTTGATATTACCCAGGCATATCAAAATGAATATTCAAAACTTAAATAATATTTCTTCCTAAATCTGCCTGTATATCTGTAACCTTCCTTTACTCAAGGAAACAAACTCTGATATATCTGATATATGCTGATATAGGTAATTTTTTTAATGTTTTTTTTTTTTTTTTTT